>CAJNDT010000242.1:0-5000 GCA_905221615.1 Symbiodinium sp. CCMP2592
TACTGCTAATCTATATATCGATTTATGTCGCTTTCTCTTTCTCTAGTTTTCAGATATTATGGGAATTATAAAATATCTCGTTTTGTTGGGTCTGGGATATATCAAATATCCAGCATCTCTATTTAGGATTTGGGATTTATCATCTTATCTTCTAAAAATAAATTTCCGATTCTATAAAGAGTCGCTTTCTAGGATCTGGAGAATATTGATTATTTTATATATCTTTTTTGAGATTTGGATTTGCCATCTAATAGAATTCGTTTGGTTCTTACTTCCCCAAATAATGTTTTATCCAATATTTCGGGTGTCCTGATCGATATCTCCTTCCGGAAATAAAAGCTGCTTGAATAAGTCTATTAGAACGCTTGGGATTTACTAGCTAATCTTTTCTTTCAGATCTTGAATTTTATCAGTCATCATAAACCTTTTCGGGCTTAGTTATTCCATTTTAGTGACCACGAATATATATTTTTGATAACCGACGTGTCATATTTCAGGGTCGGATTTTGGATTTGTCCAGTATTTTCTTGTAGTTTGTTTGGAATTACTAGATAATATGTCCGTATAATGATGGGGATTCTTCAATCGTTTCAATATTCAGAATTTATCAAATCTTTTAATTAATATTGGTACGGAATAATCAAAATCATTCATGATTTGGAATCGAAGACCTGGGCATTATTTTCTTGAGATAAATTGCCACTCCCCTCCCCGCGCCCTTAAGCCTCGTTCGGAGTCCGAAAAAATAAAAAAGAATAAGTTTTGATTTGATTCACCCAACCCCCTCCCCCCCCCTCCCCATGGTATCCCCCCCTCCCCCTTGTGATTCCCTATAATGTGGGATCCCCCCTGCCCCTCCCCTCTGGGGTTGGGGTCAGCTGCGCCCCCGTCCATGGCTATTGCTGCTTGGGCGTCCGGTTGCTACGGGCTTGGACCAATGGATATGAGATAGTTCTATTGAACTCCGACCTGCCCTGAGCTCCAAAGCCAATGATAGCGATGAACATGATGGTGATGATGATGACGAAGATGGTGGTCATGATTCCCATCCGCACTCTCCTCCGGTCCCTTGCTGAAAAGTCCCGAATGAAAAGCATTCAAACACGTATTCAAGCTTACTTGTAGCGAACCCAACCGAAACTTGGCTTGGAATGATAATGGTCGATACAGTTTTCGCAAGAACATCATAAGCCAAGCACGGTTTCCAACTAGATAAAGCAATGAACATGCGGTGCCGAAGCCCAAAGCAACATCAGAGCAAACGTACCACCAACAGGCACATTGGGATTCGCGCATCAACATCATTGTGCGCAACATTCTCATTTGTATTCGAAGAGAGGGGAAGGGAAGGCGCCCGGTGGTTCCCTGCGTGGACTATCCTTCCCCACCCCGCCCCGTGGTTCGCCGTCTTGTGGTTCCACTGTTGCAGGTTATCCCTTCCGCCCCGCCGTTTGCCAAGGTAAGAGGCGAGGCCTGGCTTGGGGGGGGAGTTACACGGATGACTTATGAACGATTGATGGGACGAGACGCCTGGCTTCGGGGGGGGGATACCATGGGGGGTGGCGGGGGGGGCCGGCGACGCGGCGAAGCGGCACCATATATAAGACTAGGCGTCCCACGTCTCTTTGCTCTGGTTTATTTTCTATGTTTGATTGAATATGAGTTACTCATTTAAATATTTCGCCAAAATAAACTTGATGATAGCTATCTTTCTATTGAAATATGATATGCTTATGATCATGCTACGATAAGACTTTTGATATTCATATAAAAACCAAAATTCAATTAAAGATATTTATAAACGCACGTCCGTATTTGATCGAGGGACAGAAAGATATATGCTCTCGGGATCCGGATTATCACCTCCTCATCCCTTTCGCGCGTCGCCCGCCCCTGTCCCGCCCTCATCTTGGGAATATAAAAAACGGAAAACCACAGATATAATAAAAATCATCCGAATGAAATACATATCATAATTCCTCTACCAAACTTAATATAAGATATCCACGAGAATGCATTATAATCGAACAGTGTTGAAATCTCGTAAATCAAAATCATTTCTTTCTATACATATATATCTTCTATTAAAGAAAGGGATCTTGTTAATCAAGAGATTACGTATTCGTCATAATCAGAAACCGAAGATTATCATATCATTCGAGAATATTTATGATATGGGTGCCGCCCCAAACAAGGGCTTGGGGCGGAGAAGCCAATAATGATTCGAGATCAATTTGAAAAACTATGTCACGAATGTAAATTTAATAAAGATACGAATATTACTTGATAAGAATATAATCTCAATTCATAATATATGCAGAAAGAAATACGGGGGACGACGAAATCGCAAATCCCCGTATATAGGGAAGATATCATAGGATAAGAAGAAATATACGGAAGAGACGCGGGGACGAGAAGATCGTAAGTCCCGCCCCCCGCAATTACGAGATTATAATATAAATTAGGGTTCACCCACTGCTTCCAGCAGCGTGAATTTTACGACGAATAAGAAGGAGTAAGGAGACGCTTGTAAGAATTATTCCCATAGATTTAAATTAATAGATCGTCCCCCGGTATCTGACCCGGCCATTGGTGCCCCCATACTGGAAAATCCGGGCTAGGTAGCGGACTATGCAGCCAGGGATGCCCGTCCCGGCCGAAACCGTCGCGGATATTGTGGGAGGAGCGAGTCAGGAACTCCTAACGATGGTGCGGGAGTCGTCCCGACCATACGTCCCGCAGGTGACCGAGTTGGCTACTGGCTACGTCCCACCCGAGGATACAGAGGCTTTTGAAGAACAATAAGAGATTCTGCGTGCCTATCAGCGACGGTCCACTGCTATTTTAGCTCGAGGTCGCTGAGAGAAAACGAGGTTTTTTTTTACGCTGAACGGCTCATGCTGATTAAATCCGTACGCCGCAGCTAATACGTAACCTCCTCCACTAGATAGGCCTTCCGTTTCACCGCTATTTTGTGTTTTATTTGTTTTATTTTTTTGGGGCCGGAGCGCTGCAGCTGCAACCACCGAGGCCCGCAAACAAACCCGCTCCGAAACCTACTCAGGAACCGACTCCTACTCTGAAACCTGCTCCAGAACCCCTTCCGGAAGCTGTTCCGAAACCATTTCCAGACCCGACTCCGGAACCTACCCCCAAACTCAAGGGTTGAAGACCCCATCACTTCATTGTAAGGCAATAAATTTAAAAAAATGATTTATTTCCCCCCTTATTCCGACACCAACCATCCCATATCTCCTTGTTGTAGTAGTGATTCTTTTTTGACGGAATATGAAATAATCATTAAAATAATTTTCTTTATAAACTTTATGAAATCTATTTTTCTATTAAATATAATCTATTCATAATAAATTTACGATATGATTCTTTATATTCATAAAATACTACAGCTTAAATATAACCTGATAGGGGCCACGAACCCGAATGCAGACACGCGTAACACAGATATCGCATCCTGAGAAAAACAAACATCACGACAAAACATCATGACAAACATGACCTTGTATCATCAGCCACGCCGGCGATGCAGCACACTCACGGGATCCATGTAATGTTTAACTTTTCGTGCATCTCGTGCAATCGTTGTGATACGATTCTCGTGCTGCCCTGATTCCTTCTCCGGGTATTTCTTTAGGGGATGCGATATCTGCCGTCGGGACGCGCGTTCGGTGGAGTTCCCCATTCAGAACGCCCTCGAGACTTTGCCGGAACACGCCTCCCGTGGAGTTCCCCCTTAGCTTGACGGATTCAGAACTCGCGTGACACCCGCCTTCTGTGGAGTTGCCCATCAACAGCCTGTGGAATTCCCCCTTACCTTGACGGATTCGGGACACGCGTTCTGTGGAGTTCCCCATTAACAGCGCGAGCGTCCTGAGTTCCCTCTTAGCTTGACGGATGCAGAACGCCGTCGGGACGCGCGACACGCTGCCACACCACGCCTCCTGTGGAGGTCCCCCTTATTGCTTATAGCTTGACTCTGCGACACGCCTCGCGGACGCTTTGCCACGCCTCTTGTGGAGTTCCCCCTTAGCTTGACTGTGCGATACGCCTCGGGTTTTCTGGGGTTACCCCTTAGCTTGACGGATTCAGAACGCCGTCGGGACGCTGCCGGGACGCTGCCGGAACACGCCTCCTGTGGAGTTCCACCTTAGCTTGACGGATTCAGAACGCCGTCGAGACGCGTGTTCTGTGGAGTTCCCCATTAACAACGTGAGCGTCCTGTGAAGTTCCCCCTTAGCTTGGCGGATTCAAAACGCCGTCGGGACGCTGGACGCTGCCGGACCACGCCTCCTGTGGAGTTCCACCTTAGCTTGACGGATGCAGAACGCCGTCGGGAAGCGCGACACGCTGCCTCACCACGCCCCCTGTGGAGTTCCCCCTTAGCTTGACTGTGCGACACGCCTCGCGTCGCACGCGGACGCTTTGCTGCCACACCACGCCTCCTGCAGAGTTCCCCCTTACCTTGACTGTGCGACACGCCTCGCGTCCTCTGGGGTTACCCCTTCGCTTGACGGATGCAGAACGCCGTCGGGACGCTGCTGACACGTTGCCACACCACGCCACCACGCCTCCTGTGGAGTTCCCCCTTAGCTTGTCGCGTCCTCTGGGGTTACCCCTTAGCTCGCCTCCTGTGGAGCTCCCCCTTAGCTTGATAGATATACAACGCCGTCGGGATGCGCGACACGCTGCCACACCACGCCTCCTGTGGAGTTCCCCCTTACCTTGACTGTGCGACACTCCTTGCGTCAGTCAGACCACGCCTCCTGTGGAGTTCCCCCTTAGCTTGACTGCGCGACACGCCTCGCGTCCTCTGGGGTTACCCCTTAGCTTGACGGATGCAGAACGCCGTCGGCACGCGCGACACGCTGCCACACCGCCTCCTGTGCAGTTCCCTCTTAGCTTGACTATGCGACACGCCTCGCGTCCTCTGGGGTTACACCTTAGCTTGACGGATTCAGAACGCCGTCGAGATGCTGCCGGGA
>CAJNDT010000242.1:10000-37589 GCA_905221615.1 Symbiodinium sp. CCMP2592
GACTTCAAGGAGTGCCTGTTTCTCTGCAGCCTTCACCTTCGTGTCCATGATCTTGCCCTGCTCCTTCTTCAGTGCTTTGCACACACTCTGCAGCCTTGCAGCCCAGGCCCCTGCTGAGGGCCACTGCATGCTGTTAGAGTCCCCAAGGGCCTGCCTGCATGCCGTCTCCATCCACTGCAAGCAGTACGAGCCGCACTGCCCTGTCCCTACAGGCTGTCTTGCTGCATTGCATCTTGCTGGAAGCGGCATCTTCAGAAAATGGTGCAGAAAGAACTCTGCAACACGTCTGTTTGGTGCAGCCTCCTGCTGCAGTGAGTCGTAGTATCTCACCTGCAGGGCCCCATATCTGTAGATTTCAAGCATGGTCCAGTGCCTCCCTGCATACACCGGCACAAAGATCAAGTCCTTCTGCAGCTCTTGCTCCAAGAAGGCCGTCCTCTGCTCCTGCAGCTGGCAAGCAGACAGCAGCCACTCTGCATCTCCCAAGCCCTCCAGCTCGGTTGTAGGGTCTGCAAGGGCTGTGAAAGCCTGCACAACATCTGGACGGATGCACGTGATCTCTGCTTTCTGCAGCCCTGGCAGGCTCCATCGCAGGTACTGCCAGCCTACACTTATGTGCTGGTCCAGAAGCCAACTGCCATCTGCAAGCGGCATGAGCAGATCATCTCCAAGATCATCTCCAAGAGTCTTCAAAGCCGCTTCACGGAGCCACTTCTGCATGTCTGCACGTGTGGAACTCTGCAAAGTCTTCATCTTCAGAGTACCCAGAAGGCTCGGCACCTGCAGGAACTCTCTCCTCAAGGTGTGCACTCCAGGCTGCAAGTCGACATACAGTGTCTCTGCACCGCTGTTCCAAACCTGCTTGGACACTACACCCATCCTGCCGTAGTAGGGCTTGCCTGCAAGCTCGGAACAAACCTGCACTCGCTGCTTCTCCTCTACTGCTGGGGCTGCTGCTGGGGCTGCTGCTAGGGCTGGAGCGGGGGCTGAGGCTGCAACTTTTGTTCCTGGAACTGCCTCCAACTGCTTCAGAGCCTTCTTCAAAGCCTTCTTTTTCTTCTCCTTCTGCAAGGATTTCTCGGAAGCCTTCTTCTGCAACTTGCCCTTGCCTCCTGCATGCTTCTTGCTGCTCTTGTGCTCAGCATCGCCTGCACTCTCCTGCTCTGCAGTCTCAGGGGCTGCAGCCTTCTTCGCTGCAGCCTTGGCCTTTGGCTTGCCAGGCTTCAGCAGACCTGTAAGCGACAGCTTCATCTTCGCTGCAAAGCTGCCAAGCTTCGATGCACCTGCACTTGGCACCATGCCCTTCAGGATCTCGCTCCTGTTGTGCTTCTGCAGGAATTCCTTCAGATCCTTTTTTCCTTGCTTCAAAATCGCTGCTTTCTTCTTCCTCTTCTTCCTGTTCCTGTCTGCAGCCTGCTGTTGCTGGTCGTCGCCTGCAGTTGGGCCCAAAGCTGCTCGCTTCAACCTCCTCTGCACCTTCGTGTCCAGACTCTCAAAGTAGGGCAGAGCCTGCAGCAGCACCTCATCTTCAAGCTTGTCTGCTTCGATCTCCAAGTGCGTCTCCAGCAGCTGCTCGCCATTGAATCTGGCCCTGCAATACCCTTCATGATGACAGTATGCGATCTCCGACTGATCTGCACGAAGCTTCGCATCCTTCAACTTCTTCATCGCTGCATCTCGCTCCTCCTTGCTCTCCAGGAAGAGGCTGCGATTCTCCAACCACTTTCTCTGCAAGCGATAGCTGCCTTCAGGCAACTCTGCTGCCCACTTCTGCTTGGCTGCAAGCACCAGCTTCTGCTGCACGAAGTCTGGCCTCCAGTGCAGGAAGCCATTCCTCCTCAAGCACTGCAGTGTCCAGGGTCTCTCCAGCGATCTTTGCTCCTGCATCTGCCAGGCTGCATCGAGCATTCGTCCCAAGCTGGAGACACTGCACTTGAAGCTTGGTCGTTGTCCTGCTGCTGCAGCTGACTCCAGCATTCTCTTCTTTTCGTCACTCTGTGCTGTCCTCAAACTGGCCTTCAAACTGGCTGCAAAGTCAGTGTCTGTAGGCTGCACCAAGTCCGTGATTCCTCCACGGATCTTCACTGCAATCTGGCCTATCACTCTCATGGCCAGCTGCACCTCTGGAGCCCAGCTGGATCCCACTGCATCTCTCACCAGATGCTGCAGGGGAACTGCTCGCCCATGGACTGCAGCATCCACTGCTGTATCACTGCATCGGTCACGGCTGCAGGTTGGCCGAAGACGTCCCAATTCTGCAGCAATCCCTGCTCTCGCAGCTTCACCCACGGAGCCAGAACCCTCCCTGCAGAGCGGCCTGCAACTCGCATCACAACCTTGCCTGCAGCTTCAAACTGTTCATCTTCTCTCCACTGTCCATTTGCAGTGATGTTGGATAATCTGCAATGGCTTGCAGTCTTCACTATCAAAGCAGGCCTCCAATTGTAGGCTTGAGGATCTGCACCTGGCTTGAAGTAATCCTTCAGCACAAGCCGATGCTCCACTGTACATCTCCACTTCTCATCCTCTGCACTTCCAACTCCTCTTCTCAAGGTCGTGTCTCCAAGAGCTGTCTCCTCCTGCAGTTTTTTGGCGACTGCCTCCTGCAAGTCCTGGTCCTCTGCGCCTGCACCTGTCTCCTTCTGCAGCTGTTCTTCCTCTTCCTTTGCTTCATCCTCGATTGCTTCTGCTTCTTCAGCATCCTCGAGGTCCTTGGCTTTCTGCAACAGCTTCTCAGCTTCGTCTAGAGACTTCAGTTTCTCGTCCTGCATCTTTTGGAAGTCTGCGGTCTTCAACCTTGACTTCTTGGCTCTCTCCGAGGCTGCATACACCTGCTTGCCTCTTGTCATCTTCAGCCAGCATGGAATCTGATCGCTCCAGCCAATGATGCAATCTTGTCTGTGCTGCTGGAACTGCACAGGATTCTCCATAAACTTGGCCAACTGCTCTGCATCTCCGAAGGCTACAAGGTCCAAGGCTGCATCAAACTCCATCCACGTCTCCATCACCGCCTGCTCCTCCTGCTGCAGCGTCAGCTGCGTCAGCCGACCAGGTCGGTGCAGCTTCCCACCTACAGCCTGCAGCAGCCTGTCCTTGAAAGTCTTCAGGTAGGCTTCATTCTCCTTCAGTCTCCGCAGCCTCTCCTTGCAGTCTGCAAGCCTCTGCTTGGCTCCGGCCTCGTCCAAAGCCTGCACTGAGTCTTCAAGCGACTGCAGTAACTCGAAGCCAGGCAGGTTGCTTTCTTTCTGCGCAAGCAACTCCTTCTTCACAGGCGCTTCATCACCTCGAAGCTTTCGCTCCAAAAGGACTACTTCTTCCTTCACATCATCTACAAAAGCCTCCATGAGATCGGTCTGATCAACTGCATGCTGCATCATTCTTTCTCGCTCCAGCCAAGCTTTGACTCGCTGCTTGGTCTCTGCAAAGATGTCTGGTCTTCCTGCACCTAGTTTTCTGCAGCCTTTGGAAAGCTTCAAGCTACTCCTCTTCACGTACTGGTTCGCTCCTTTTATTCTGTTCCCTGCAGCTTTTCCTAACTGCAGCTCTCTCGCTCGATCATGCCACTGCTCTCTGTTCTTCAGGATCTGCTTCAGAGTCTTCCAAGGCTTGTCGAACATCTTCACTGCACTTCGCCTCAACTCTGCAGGGTTTGCAGCACTCTCGCTGAGCTTCACAAGCTCGTCAGCGATCACAGCTTTGGTGCCTGCAGTTTCTTCAACACGTCTGCTTCTCTGGAAGTTGTTCTTCTTCTGTCTCAAGCCTGCAACCAGGCTCTTCTCTTGCTGCAGTAACCTAGGTCTGCCTGGAGTTCCTCGAAGGGCTGCACGATCCTGGATCGCCTGCTGCAGCTCGTCAGGTGTCAAAGCAACTAGCTGCTGTCCTGCAGCTCGTGCTTCCTGTAACTTCTTGGTTGCCTGCTTGTTCTGCAGAACTCGCTGCATAACTGTTGGCGGTGGTGCTGCTGCAGGATTCTTCATCTTGAAAAGGGCTCCAAGAGTCTTTTGCTTCACACTCTGCTGCTTCTCTTCTTGCTGCACCTTTCGAAACACATGCCTTGATTATGTGCAAAACCTCTACCTCATTCATAAAAGCAACCGAGCTTTCCATCAAGTATATATAATCACTACTATGGCAGGCACACGGCCTCACATTAATGTAAGGGTTCACATTTGTAGGAAGCCGGCCGGTCCCGGCCGAGCTGTGCCTGTGATCTTTGCCACTGCTTGCTTGCTTCTTTAATACACAAGCAAAGCTTCTGTGGGAACCGGCCCTTTCCTTTCAACAGAGGCTGCCCTCCGAGGCCAAGCTTTTTCCAAAAGTTCAGGGATCGCAGAAAGCTAGCTTTCCTTATTCATTCGCTTATCCGGGGAAGCAATTTTTCATTCTCTCCTGACCTACCCCTTACTACGGGGCCTGCCCGCAGGCACACCGAAACACATTTATCAAAGGGTTCACATTTGTAGGAAGCCGGCCGGTCCCGGCCGAGCTGTGCCTTTGGTCTTTGCCATTGCTTGCTTGCTTCTTTAATACACAAGCAAAGCTTCTGTGGGAACCGGCCCTTTCCTTTCAGCAGAGGCTGCCCTCCGAGGCCAAGCTTTTTCCAAAAGTTCAGGGATCGCAGAAAGCTAGCTTTCCTTATTCATTCGCTTATCCGGGGAAGCAATTTTTCATTCTCTCCTGACCTACCCCTTACGGGGCCTGCCCGCAGGCACACCGAAACACATTAATATAAGGGTTCACATTTGTAGGAAGCCGGCCGGTCCCGGCCGAGCTGTGCCTGTGGTCTTTGCCATTGCTTGCTTGCTTCTTTAATTCACAAGCAAAGCTTCTGTGGGAACCAGCAGAGGCTGCCCTCCGAGGCCAAGCTTTTTCCAAAAGTTCAGGGATCGCAGAAAGCTAGCTTTCCTTATTCATTCGCTTATCCGGGGAAGCAATTTTTCATTCTCTCCTGACCTACCCCTTACGGGGCCTGCCTGCAGGCACACGGAAACACATTAATAAAAGGGTTCACATTTGTAGGAAGCCGGCCGGTCCCGGCCCAGCCGTGCCTTTTGTCTTTGCCATTGCTTGCTTGCTTCTTTAATACACAAGCAAAGCTTCTGTGGGAACTGGCCCTTTCCTTTCAGCAGAGGCTGCCCTCCTTACTCACTCATGTTGATGGAAAGCTCGGTTGCTCTGCACTCTGCTTAGACTCCTGGCCTTCTCAGACAAAACCAGCACACCACTTGCTGCAGGCTTCTCTTCTTCTTGTTCTTTTTCTTCAGCTTCCGACAGCACAAGAACTGCAGCCTCTCCTGCCTGCTCCGAGCTGCCGTCTGCAGCAGCTGCTGCCACGAGCACCTGCAAGCTTTCGTTTGCTTTTGCTCCGAACACTGTAGCACTGCACTCTTCCTTACTCTCAACAAACTGCAGTTTTTTAAAGCAGTCGCTTCAGTGCCTTCAGCTTCAAGCTACGATTCTGCATTTCCAAGCACAAGCATGCTGCATGATCCCAGCATACTCTCTGCACAGACGTGCAGCCATCGGGAGACTGCACGGTTGCTTCAAGTCTCGCTGCAGACCCAGGCTCCACCGTGCACTTCTGGCACCGAGGATTCTGCACACTTGCCTTCATGCTGCAACTGGGAAGATGTGGGTCTGCATCCAGCACCATCACTGCATCGTCTCTTTTTGCCAATCTCTCTGCAGCTTGATCTTGCATCAGCAGCAAGTGGCTTGCTGCATGTCTGCAGCATGCTTTCAACATCTGCAGTGAATCTCACTGCGAGCCGATCTCCAAGAAGACCACTTCTGCAGGAGCTGCACAAAACTCACAGCCTGCTGCCGCTGCAAAGTCCGCAGGGAGAGGCAGATGTGCATCATCTGCAGGACCCAGCACTTCCCACTCCATTGCTGCATCGCTGGCAACACTCATGACTGCACAATCTGCTGAGGCTACACAGCTGCTGCAGTTCTTCACAATGTTTCTGCTGATCCTGCTGCAACCCTTAACCAACCCTGCAACACCACGGATGAAGCACCTCTGCAGAAGCTGCAACTTCATCTGGAGCTTCGTCCTGCATCGCAACTTAATTAATTATGTACCTACTTCACTACTTAACTAAGTTACTAACTAACTAATTAAGGTTTCAGGTTTGGGCTTTAAAGGCTTTAATTAACTAGGCCTAATTAATTAAGGTTTAAGGTTTTTCATTTTTTGTTTCAGGGTTTAGGGTTGTGGGTTTCAAGGGTTTAGGGCTAAGGTTTAAGGTTTAAGGTTTTCCATTTTGTGTTTTAGGGTTTAGGGTTTGTGGGAAAAGGTTTCGGCCTAATTCTGGTTTAAGGTTTCTGTCTTGTGTTTGGGGGTTTATTTAATTAGGGTCAAGGTTTTAAAGTGGTTAGGGATAATTAAAGTTTAATTAAGCTTGTGGATTTTGTGGTTCAGGGTTTAGGGGTTTGGGTTTTAAAAGGTTTCGGGGTAAGGTTTAATTACCTAAGTAATTAGGATTAATTGGCTTCTGTTTCAGCACTTTTAGGGTTTGGGTTTTTAAAGAGCCCAAACCCTAAAAGCGCCGAAACCTTAGCCCTAAACCTTAATTAACTAATTAAACCCTGATACCTTAACTAAACCCGAACCCCTTGATTAATTAAGCCCCTAAGCCTTGAAACCGTGTAACCCCAAAAGCGCCCAAACCTTATCCCTAAACCCAAAACCCTGAAACCTTAACTAAGCCCGTGCCCCCCAAACCCGAACCCCTTAATTAAGCCCCTAAACCTTGAAACCGTGTACCCCCTAAACCCTTAAACCCTGAACCCTAACTAAGCCCTACCCCAAAAGCGCCGAAACCTCAGCCCTAAACCTTAAACCCTGAAACCTTAACTAAATCCGTGCCCCCCAAACCCGAACCCCTTAATTAAGCCCCTAAACCTTGAAACCGTTCACACCCTAAACTTCAAACCCTAAAACCTAATTAATTTATTAATTAAACCTTGAAACCTTTTACCCCCTAAACCCTGAAACCCCGAACCCTAAACCCTATCCCTGCATGGCCTCCATCTCTGCACAAAGTGGGAGTTGCTTCATGAATTCGGGTTCTGCACAAACTGCGCTTCTGCATGCACTCAAGGTCTGCAGCAACTGCAAGGCTTCATTTTTTTCAAAAACTCCTGCATGGCTCCGGTGCTACATGCATTCAAAAACTCCATCTGCAGGCCCTCTGCATCTTCACATCTACAGGATCGCCCTGCACTTCTGGATGGCTGCAAGCTGTCCAGCTTCTCCAGTGCCTGCACTCTGCATCAGGCTCTGGATCTCTGCAAGCCTGTCCTGCACCTGCATCTTCATCGGCATCATGCCGAAATTCTGCAGGGCTTGATTCTGCATCAAGCCCTGCCAATCTGCCTGCATCGTAGTCGGCCAGCAACCTGCAGCAAGCTGCACCGTTTGTCCCTGCAAGGCTCCAATGTTCGCCACTCCATTCCTGGCTCCATCATCTGCAGGGTTCTGCAGCAGATCACGAATGATCTGCAACTTTGCTTCAAACACCTGCACTCTCCAGTAGAGCTGGCGATCTGCACCAACCAGCAGTGCTCCTCTGCAGCACGACTCCATGGCACTTTGCAGCCTCCTCTGCAGCCACAAGGCTGCATGTGCACGGTCATACTGTATGACTGCCTGCACCACATGCCTGGCTACATCGCTGCGATGGCCTGCAGACTTGTCCTGCCTTCTCTCCGCTGCATGAACTGCATCACTATACTGGTAGACTGCATCTTCCACCCTCTGCACAGCTGCCACAATTCTGTCTGCAGCAATCTTCGCTGCAGCCACCATTGCAGTAGAGGCAACTGCAAACACTGCTGCAGAGAACATGATTTCTGCAAGCTTCAAGGGGCTGCTACTCTGCAAAAGGCTTGCACAAACTCCGTACAAACACATCTCTGCACACACCTCTGCAAGCACTGCAAACTACACTGCACACACCTCTGCAAGCACTGCGAACTACTTTCCTAGGCTGCACAGAACCGCACCACTGCAAAGTCTCAACCTGCACCCTGGCGCCTCTGCTGCTCCTTCTTCCTCATCTGGAACTCTTTCGCGAACTTCAACCTGCATCGCTTGCTGCTGCACACTGCTCTGCAACCAAGTACGAACTGCAAACTTCCTGCACTAAACACTTCTGCTGCAAACACACCTCTGCATAATTATGCACTCCTACCTGCAAACGACCGGCCTACAGCTCTGCAAACAGACATGCGAAACTGCACTGCTGCCAACCTGCACAGTCTCACAGACTAAGGGTCTCTGCACCTCTCCGACTCCACCTTCAAGTGGAACTTCTCCATGAGTAGGCACCTGCAGGACATGCGACTGCACTCTGAAATCACAAGCTGCACTGCTAACCTAATTAGCTGCAAAACTCCACAACTTCTCGGGCACTGCATCTATCACTGCAATTTTTCAAAAACTCCTGCATGCGACCAGTCTGCATGGTATCAAAAAATCTACATTTCGCTGCACTCTGCAGCTCTTCAAAACAGGCTCTGCACCTTTTGCACAGCTGCACGAAGCTCCGGACTGCTGCCTGCACTGGACCCTGCACTGCAGAGTGTCTGGACCTCCTGCACCCGATCCTCGATCTGCATTAACATCGGCTTCAAGCCGAAGGCCTACATTCCCTCAGTCGCTGCAAGCTGCCGCCACTCTGCAATCGTGGTCTGCGAGCATGCTGCAGGGTGCATCTGGATCTGGCCTGCAATCACTGCTGCAAAGATGCTGCAGCCATTCTTCAGGGTTTTGTCTTCAACCTGCACCAGCCAATCTCTGCACAAGCAGAGCTTGGCCTCCAGCACACTGCATCTCCACCAGAGCTGCTGGTCTGCAACACCTTGCAGAACCGCTGCACGGATGCAACTCTCCATCGCTGCCTGCAGCTGTCTCTGCAGGAAGAGCCCTGCAGGGCTGTTGCCTCCAGTCTGCCTGCACTGCTGGAAGGCCTGCATGATCTTCCTCGAAACATCATTCTGCAAGCCTGCAGCACGATCCTGCCTGTACTCTCCAAACTTCACCACGTCTGCATAGTACCACACTGCAGCTTCAACATCTGACAATTTCTTCACCACTCTGTATGCTGCGGCTGCAGACGCTGCAAAGGCTGCAGACATGGCAACTAGTGCTGCACTCAGCATCTTCAGGAAAGCTGCAAAAGACTGCAAGGGCTGCTATCCTGCACAGGGCCTGCAAGCTCCGGACAAACACATCTCTGCACACACACCTCTGCAAGCACTGCAAACTACTTTCCTGAACTGCACAGAAATACAACACTGCAAGGTCTCAACCTGCACCCTGGCACCTCTGCTGCTTCTGCATCTGGAACTCCTTGAAGAGCTTCAGCCTGCATCGTTTGCTGCTACAAAACCACTTAGGTACACTGCTCTGCAACTGCACTCGAAACTGCAACTACACCTCTGCAACTGCACTGCTGCACACACACCTCTGCAAGCACTGCAAACTACTTTCCTGAACTGCACAGAAACACAACATTGCAAGGTCTCAACCTGCACCCTGGCACCTCTGCTGCTTCTGCATCTGGAACTCCTTGAGGAGCTTCAGCCTGCATCGTTTGCTGCTACAAAACCACTTAAGTACACTGCTCTGCAACTGCACTCGAAACTGCAACTACACCTCTGCAACTGCACTGCTACCAGCAAACAAACTCCGTACCAACCTGCACTACGGCTTCTGCAAACTGCATTGCTTGGCCCCAACCCAAGCTGCACCTCTGCACCAGCGGTCTTCCTTCTCATTCTACGAGGCACCTGCACAGGTCCTGCATTTGCTGCCTCGGAAAGCCTCTTCATGCTGTAAGCCTTCAATGGCTGCAGCGATTGCATTCCTGGCTGGAAACGACACCGTCTGCACTTGTACTGTCTGCACCCGAATGAAAGTTTTCTCCATGCATCCAGCCTTTTTGAAAGACTTTCTAATAGAGATTCAATACATTGCTATGGTTTTTAATAGAGCTCAAAGAGCCCCAGTGGAGGTTTTCTCCATGCATCCAGCCTTTTTGAATGACTTTCAAATAGAGATTCAATATATTGCTATGGTTTTTAATAGAGCTCAAAGAGCCCCAGTAGAGGTTTTCTCCATGCATCCAGCCTTTTTGAATGGCTTTCTAATAGAAATTCAATACATTGCTATGATTTTTAATAGAGCCCAAAAAGCCCCAGTAGAGGTTTTCTCCATATATCCAACCTTTTTGAATGGCTTTCTAATAGAGATTCAATACATTGCTATGATTTTTAATAGAGTCTGAAGAGAGATTCAATACATTGCTATGGTTTTGAATAGAGCCCAAAGAGCCCCAGCAACCCAGGTATGATTTTCCATTAATGCGACCCCCGCAAATTTAATTCGGAGGGAGCGGGCTCCGGGGGGGGGGGGGTGCCCCTACTAATTTTAAGCGTGGATTAGTACCGCTTCGAAGCAGAAAAGGCCAACGGGTCACTTGGAGCAAATCCAAGTATGTTTCGGGTATATTTCATGTATATTACGGGTATGTTATGGGAAATCCTTCCTGGTTTGGATTGAGCTACTCTAACTCTTCGCCCGCTGCTAACTTCATCCAAACGATTTCATCCAAACGATTTGAATAACGCGGGGGTATATTTCAGGGTATGTTTCGGGGTGTATTTCGCGCAAGGACAACACTCCTCCAAGACTACAAATTCAACTCCCCAGAAAAGACAGACCCATATAAATTATGTAATTTAGTATTTGCAGGACTTAGAAGGCTTCCAATATAACCCGCCAAGTCTCCAAATACCAGAAGAAAAATATCAAATCAATAATCCCCGAATTACGACCCCAATCCAGCAAAAATCTCTTTTCATAACGTTGCACGAATTTCAACTAACCAACGATCTGCAAATATCGATTATTATAAGTGCCAATAACCAAGATTTGCAACTTCCTAGCTAGTCTCCAGACTAGTTTCCAGGTGAGGAATATGACGAAATCGTGGCATTTATAGGAGGATAGTACGTATTAGAACGAACAATGTGAGAGACATCCATAGTTATCCATATAGACTCAACTGCCGGGTATCTTTCTATTTTAGGTAGATTTCGATGCCAGTTGCTAGTTCCACAATAGTACAGCAGTGCAGAAATGCAGGGAGGATACTACATGTCGCGTTTGAGCTTGCCCAAATGGCGTGTACAGGTTTACTCTAAGAGCCCTGTCAGCCACTAAGTGAAACCGAAAGAAATCCCAAGCACAGCAACATTTCGTCATCTGGTGCTGCTGCATGCTGTCGCAGCAGTTTCGTAAGCAACGGCCAAACGTTGGGCCTTCACGCTCGCTGCATCTTGTGGCAATTGGTATAAGGGGGTTTGCTCTTAATTCAGGGCCTCAGAGCTGCCCTCGATATACAATTAAAGATCCTGCCCTTCCTGCCACTCCACTGGCGAAAGCAAAGGAACTTTCAGCGAATTGGGCGCTAGGCTTACGCCCTTGAACCTCACGGCCCTAAGCGCTAAACACCCAGTGCCTCCATAAGCATCAGGCTCGTGCACTCTTCTGCCTTCAGGCTGGTGCCGTTTGTGATGTTCAGCTCTGTGTGCCAATCTCCTTCAGAAAGTTTTAAGGTCTCGGTAGCTTCGGGGTTGTCAGGGTTGGGAATTTTTTAGGGTTCAGTCTTTCAATGTTTTGGGTTGCCTTCAGATTCAGGGGCTTTGCAGAAGGTTAAGCTCCAGGGCTGACTGCAGGGATCGGCCTCTTTATCTGGGGCTGCGATTCGGATAACTGTTGCTCAGGGCCAACTTGTAGCGACGCGAGCAGATGGTTGACGCGATGCCCTTCCCGGCGGCATCCGTAAATTAAGATCGAACATGCCTGGGTGCGCTCCCGGCTTTCGAATGCGATTTAATTTTACGTCGATGCGGCAGTGCGGGGTGGTACGGAGCGGTACGGAGCAGTTACGGAGCGGTCGGTATTCGCAGCGGTACGGGGCGGTGCGGGGCGTTACAGGGCGGTACGGGGCAGTAAGTATACTGCCCATGTACGGGGTACGGGTGTGGTATGCTGCCTACGGGGCGGTACAGGTTGGTACTTTCCCGCCGTGTCGTGGGTACTCGAACGCTGTACCGGCCCGCATCTGCCCACACCGCCCCGCACCGGTGTGTGCGGCACGGCCGTACGGGGCGGCACGGGACGCAGCACATGGGCAGTACGGTACGTAGGCGGTACTGGCTGTTTATCTTGCGGTACGCCTTGAATTAATGAGCATGCCTTGGTGCCGGGCTACCATGCGGTACGGATGGGGTACTCTGCGGTACGGAGGGTGGTTCTAACTTCCCTGGGGTGGTTCTAACTTGGCCCCAGGGCGAAAACGACAGATCTGGTTCTAACTTCGCGCTCGGAATTTCTCGCGGGGGACTGGCGCCCGAGGTTTTGGCTCCGGGTGGTTCTAACTTGCCGTCCGGGAATGTAAGGATTAGGTTTCCAGGTTTTCACGGTGGGAAGGTTGCGGAGCTCCCGGCCTGTAGGCACCTAACCCCCTTACTTAAACCCGCCCTGTAAGGTGCACACCCATACAAGTCTCCAGAGTTTTTGACGTGTCCTCTTGGAGCTCCCGCATCGAGGAAAGATGGGCTGCAAGCCACTGCATGAGCTTGGCCTGAGCTTAGCTTGCCGCATTCAGCAGTCAAGACAGTACGCTCTTAATATATTACTTGCATGAGCCATACCGCGAAATCCTGAAAATCAATGGAATTGCTTAGAGCGGGCCTATAGTGTACAGATTCAAAGGCAACAGCTAATATCAAAGCTGCTGCAAAACAAAAACGAAAGCAATACCACTACAAAGGACGGTCATCCGGGCAGGGACTTGCGAGGTAGTTCGAGATACTTCGTAGCTGGAATCGGCCAGAACAAATATCTATGCCCTCCACATATCCCGCCGAAAAACCCCAAAACCCTGGCAACAAAAACTGCTTTAGGCTTCTACTTGACAGCCAGTACGGCTTTGGAGATGAGAGAGCGCAACCTCGAGCCCCTGAGTCTTGAATCTGGGCTGCATGAATTCCCGAATACCCGAAACCAGGTTCTGGGATTAAACACTAGTCAAGTAGGCCTCAGCCCCAAGCCGAACAGCCTAAACCCTGCGAGCCCTAAACCCTATTGTGTTGAGATGTGTTCTGCTGCGCACGTGTATGGTGGTCGAGCGCACGAACCGCCGACATGAGTGGATCAAGACTTCAGCCTGGAATCCTTTAGGCATCGATGACTTGGCTGCAAGACGTTCTGTGTTTCTGCGTGACATGTAAATACGCATGACCGCCGTCAAGTATAGCAAAAAACAGTTGAGCATGTGCAGTATGTTAGCAGCCTGGATTAAGCCGTTCGGCCATGCAGTAAGAACGACACCTCTGACTGTGTTTTGTGTGCTCTATAGTTCGGTAACCTCGGGCTCCGCAGGTCGGTAGGTGTAAGGACCCTGCCTTATGACCTACCCTTTAACTTTACCCTAAACCAAAAAAAGCTAAGAACTTTATGTGATATTCGACACGATCTTCGCAGAGTCGCAAAGTGACGTGGGTGTATATATGTATACCGAGTGTACGTCATAATGCGTGGGGATTTGATCTCGATTATGCTGCTGCTCTCCCCACCAGAGCTGTAATGAATATAGGTGTGGCTGGCTTGCACTCTCCACAGACTGGGACCCTGTCTCTCTCACACTTCCACACGTGCAATCCTATGCAGGCAGAACCGGCGGCCGTTCCTTTTGCACTCGCTGCCGGCGGCGGTTCGTCTGTGCACGGGATAGCTCTGATTGCTCAGGATAGAAGACACATATAGCACTTAGCTATGGGCATTGACTTGAGCCAAACGTTGCGTGGGCGGTCACATAGAAAGGTAAGGAGAAGCGATGCGGTGTGCGCAGCACGTCCACAAGCTTACTCCTAGAGTCGAGGGACGCGTAGCGTGCCCCCTTTAGAGTCGAGGGACGCGTAGCGTGCCCCCTTCCCTTGCACTTTACATGGTCTTGCTCACAGCTCTTATAGTGACACCTTAGAACTTGACAAGGCATCGCAGTCCGTTCGCACCCCCCATGAGTTGCGTCTCCGACGCTGCTCACCCGGAAGATGGCACGATAGGACAACAGAAAATGTTCCGCCGCAACGTTGACATTGAAAATCAGAGCTTTGCATCCCAATTAGAAACGTTGTGACACTCATCTACGTCAGTAACGATCCCCTGAAATGGCAAACGAATCAGGCGTCACCGAAGAAAGAAGCATTCGCGATGGCATTCCACGGGCGAAGCTCAGAGGTCACGAACTGAAAGACGAGGTAGACCAAGCGTTGATTCATCTCCATCTTCGCGTGGTCGCAGGATCGCGGTCCCAGGGCCGGAGGTTTTCCTCTGGATACTGTTCCCTTTGCTTTCCTTTGTCCTTGCCTTTGTTTCGGCCTTTGCCGGTGGTGTAGTCGTAGTAGGAGTTGGAGTTCCAACCTCCATGCTGCTCACCTCCGGTTCTCTCACGCCCTTTTGAAGGTCCCTTGGCCGAAGAAGCGCTTGCACGTTCCTCCGTAGTGACAGGCGTGTCCAGGATGGAAGTACCACCTGGAGGGAGATAGTCAGCGGCCGAGATGTGATGTAGGGCTTCAGTACGTTTGGTTGTCGGATTTTGCTGTCTCTCAGCCTTGGATCTGACCAATCTGTCCATGAAATGCGCAGGCATTTGCACATTGTGATCCACCAGCAATCCAATGGTCTGGACTGAATGATCGGCATGAGTCAGCAGGATACCGACGGGGTCGATGTACAGGAAGTCCACCGGTCCAGTTGGCGTTGGTCGTAGCACTGAGAATTGTTGGTGTCCTGTCACCATCGGAATCACCTCGCACAGGACGTTCAGGCAACAGAAGTGCATAGCCTTCACATCTTCATCCCTGTTGCTCTTCAAGTACGTAGTAGGGTTGAAGTTGTCCCTGCCAATTCCCATCATGTTGGCTCCCCGTGTAAGCAACGAAAGCATCTGATTCGTCCGGAAGCGCTTCAAAGTGTAAGTCCCGTTGGGATCGTACTGCTTGAGGTTCTCAGGCTCCTTGGCAAAGCGAATGATCTCCTCGTCAGTCACATCCCTGCTCACACCCGTCTCTCTGTCCACTACAGCCAAAGATCCCCATTTTCCGAGCACATCATAGCGTTGGCCAAGTGCGAAATTCTCCTTCATCTGGAACAACGGCATAGTCGCCCACTTCGCGAATCCTGACCAAGCCTTGTAGATGGTTCTGCATACCACGAATGCCATATACGAAAGAGCGGCCATGTTGGCGTCGATGCAATGGGCATTTCGCTTTCCTGAGTAGTAGGATGGCTGCATGGCGGTACGTGCGAGTTGTAGTTCAGGATCGATGTTCAAAGACTGGCCGGCGATGAGGACGGGACGTCGTTCCTGTGCAACTGCATCTGGTACTGCGTCATCAAAGTCCTCTCCTGGCTCTGTGTCCATTTCTTCATCAGGTTCCTGTTCTGGATCGTCCTCCGCGATGACAGATGGTTCTGGGATTTCCTCAGGTTCCGCAACGGTCTCTATCTCCATGGCTTCCTGCTCCTCGACGGTCGCCTCAGGCACTGCTGCTGCCGCAGCTTCCATTGTCTGAGCAATGAAGTCACTGGGGATCTCCGTAGGAGTCTCCCGTTGTGGAGAACCTTGGTAGTATCCGCAAGAAACGAATTGTGACCAGCAGGACGTGCATCGGGAGAAGCATGCTGGAACGATGTTGTAGCATGCCGGGCACACCCTCATTCTCCTTCCATCCTCGTCTCTGCGTAGGTCTTCGGGTCGCCAATTCTTGATGACAAACTTGATCCCTTTGTCCATGTAGTGATGCCGAACCGTGTTCTCCCTGTGGGACTCCAGGACAGTCGTAAGGTCTCGAATGATCTGCTCCTTGCTGGTGTCGTGGGGTCCAGGAGGCATCTCGCAAAGCAATTCCATGATCTTGCTTGGTGTTCGGTATCTCTCGAACTCAGGGAGCAAAGGTGATGCATTGTAGTCCAACACCATCTCTTTCTCCAACCGTTCATCGTAGATCTTTTCCACCAGAGCGAAAGAGTGTGTATCTTGAGGATTCGGGACGCAAAACCATACCTCCTTGACGAACTGGAACGGTATCGTTCGGCCAACGATCATGATGCCGCTGTCTGTGATACGTCCATCTTCTCGTGCAAGGTCCTGCGATGGGACATGGAGGACCGCCAGCGGCATGTGCTTGGCTTGTGGTCCATGTACCCGCATCTTGGTCGTCGCATTCCGGTGATCGAACGGTGCGAATACCCCCCAATAGCTGTGGAGTCTGCCGCCTTGGTTGCCTCGAAATTGGCGCCTATGGTCGAAGTCCCCGTCGGGGTCCTCCGAACCAGGCATGATGCCTTGCGTGACAATGGAATCCAAGTTGCGGCATGCCGTAGCGTGGAACGCGCCTCCAAGACGTTGCAAGAGGGTCATAGATGGAGATATTGCGAACCTGTTCTTGTCCAACTGAAGCAAATTGTTCTGGGGATCTGAGTGCGCAGAGTGACCACTCGTAGCCCGAACTGCCCATGGCTTCACCCAGCCGTTGCAAACGTTCAGGTACCTCTGGCTGTGCCGGCAACGATCATTGTTCTGGATCTCTGTGATCTGGTCAGGAATCGATACCAACATGTTCGAGCCTGCGGATCCAAGAGTCTCCGTGCCGGGGTCCTTCACTCTCACTCCCAGGAACTGCAGCCGAATCTTGGCCTTGTGGCGTCTCGTGGCTGCGAGCATGTTCCCTTGGAACAATAGCTGGAGTCTTTCATTGTACACTCTCTTCCTCTGTTGATCATCGGTCCTTGAGACCGCTTCTGTGATGCGTCTGCTGTCATGGGTCCATAGTTGCTCATGCCTCACCAAATCCTCGATCAGCACCCACCCTCCTTCATCACATCGAATGACGCTGCTGAATGCCACCTGGCACCTGTTGTCAAGCCATTCCGAGCCTGGGCGCCTGGCGATTCTGTGACGCAGGTCAGATTGAATGCATGATAGCGCCCAATCCGCGTTCCTTCTGCGATGATGGGTGATGTTGCGAAGGACAACTTCGTTCACGATGTCCCATCGATTGTGGATGAAGCTTGCACCCTTGGTTGGGATCAGGTCGAGAATCCCGCATCGGATTGGCCTTCCGCCGCCGATGCATTCGTAGCCTGCATTGGTGTAGCCCTGAATAGTATCATCATATTCAAAGCTAGGACGGTCTCCTCGTTGAGGTAGGCGTCGGTCGCGATGGTCCGAAAGCTGCTCAATGAGGTCCACCACCCGCTGACTGTTCTCTGGTCCCATGTCCTGCAGCGGTACACCACAAGCATCATGTAAGCCCCGACGGTTCTCCACATCCGTGCAGAGATTGTGTTTGTTCTCGTAACGGATCAAGACCACATCACCCCGTACGGCTTCGCCTCCGCGTCGCGGTCGGGCTTTGGCCTTGGGTCGTCGGTCCGAGGATGCAACACTCACATGGTCTGTGGTGTCAACGTCCATTGGCTCATCTTGCTGTGGAGGTATTCGACGTGGATATCGAAGAAGGCTTTCCTTGATGATCTGGATGCTTCGAAGTATCAGATCCCGGGTCGCAGCATTTTCCGTGCAATTGGACAGATGGTGTTGATCACTGCCACAAGCGATACAGAACGTGAGTCTATCGCTTCCGACCGACATTTCGCCCTGAGCGAGTACTCCCACATAGTCCTGAAGCTGCGCGACAAATCCTTCACGAATCATCTGCCTGGGATCAGGGTCTTCTGCACCTTGTTCTTCTTCGGGTTGTGCATCCACATCTACATCCTGTGCAGGTATTGGTGGAGCAACAGAGACCCCTGGATCGTCCGTGACGTTGTCAGCGGCCTGTGTCTCGTCGGTCCTTGCAATCTCTACGGGGTAGATATCGCCATCGACGATCACTGTGAAGTCAATCACGAGGTCAGCGGACATGTTGTTGACGATCTCAGCGACTTGTTCATTCTTCTTGGGCGGTGTCCTCTTACGCGGGGAGTCAACCGTGATCAGTTCGATAGCTTCGGCCGACGCGTAGCGGAAGAATGACCTTTCGATCCCCCTCACGCACGCATTTGCCCCCTCAAGGCCACCCCAATTTGGAAAATGACTTGGGTGTCTCATTGCAATTGTAAGAAGCCCGAGTGCCAGCTCCACCGTGTCACCCAGGAGTTCCTCCTTGGGCAAGGCTGACCCTCTGTAGCATTCTTGGCGCTCCTCCGGAGTCAAAAGCATTCTCATGAAACCAGCATAAGCGCAGTTCCCGGCATCGTAGTAGCAGATGTAGCATGTCTTGCCTTCGGAGTCGTATCCTCTGTCCCATGCCAACTGTTTGGCCTTTCCCCATGCCGCGTACTCGATGGCCTGACTGGCTGTGATTCGGAGACCACCGTAGTGAGAAACCGTCTTGCCAATGTCTTCGTAGACCACTTCCGCACAAGCTTTGAGGAACTCCTTGATGTCCATGCGAGGGTCCACAAATTGAAGCCTCAGGTCATAAAGGTGCTTTGCGCAAGCCAAGGTGTATTTCTGGGACGCGACTAAGTCATTGAAGGAGCTGACTTGATGCTGCATCTTCAAGGCTGAAGTATGCGCGCACCCAATGCAGTGTCCAGGATACCCGTTTCCAGTCGGCTTGAAGAAGGCCTGTGCGTAGCACTCAGCCAACTTCATTGCGTCACATCCAGGGCAATAGAACGTTCTCCCTTTGACATAGCCGGTGTTCGGGGTCGCGTAGGTGTCGATCCGGAACCAGTAGTGCCTGTTGTCGTAATAGGCTTCGGGAACGGTCATGGCGATGTCAAAGTCCTGCCAGGTGACTGCGGACGATTCAGCGACCGTGTCACCCTGGGCACCCGACCTGATCTGTTGCTGTTGTTCTCCCGTGAACCATGTCTGCGAAATCTTGGTGGACGTCTTGACTTCACTCTTGTCCTCCCAAATCTCGACAAGCGACGGGTGAGCGACTGTGTCGGCGCGGACAGTTTCGTCCCATGATCGGATTCTCGATGCCTCAACGAAGCAAGTGGATACCATCTTCTCGCAGAACAGCTGCTTCTCATAGATAGCGTAGCCCAATTTGAACCTGACCCGAGAGTCCGGTGCTGGCACCTTTTCGGCTGACAGTGTATGCACGCCTGATGACGCATGCTTCATCTGGCTGTACATTCTTGACCAAAACGAAGATCCATGAATCACCACGCATGCTCGGGCTCGCAACTCCAGTTCAATATACATTCCCAGCGCGTGGAAACCGTTGAACAGAGAAGCTTTGTGCTGAAGGTAATTGCTAGCTGCTCCAACGAACCGTAAGTCGTGGTTGATGTTGACAATTGGAGGGCGCGTGGTACGCTTCCCTGCTGCAATGATAGGGTCAACGTACGTCACCTTGAGCTGTCGCTGCAAGTCAGTACGGATCGCTGCTCCGTCTCCGACTTCACTCATCGGAAAAGACATGTTCTCGATGAGGATTGCCTGGAGAGACAGATGGTAATGCAGTGTGACGGTTGCAAGCTGCTCTTCAGTCAAGCCATCCAATGTCGCATTCACAGATTCCAACGATCCTTTTGTGACTTGGAAGTTGTAGTTGGCACCTGTGGTGATCGACGGGCTCACAATGTAGATCTCGCTCCACCCATGCATGCCGAGGTTCTCTCTCAACGTGTGCGTTGATCCCCTGGTCCTTGCAACCATGTCAAAGTCCTGGACGAGGATTGTGCATTGAGAGCGCATAGTCGCGGCATCAGGTTTGCCACCCATACCCAAACTATTGCGAAATCCGTTCAGCGTGTTCATGGTGTTGATCCTTGCTTCTTCCGGAATGTCATCGTTGTCGACAAGATCGCGATCTGCCTCGATCATCACTGCCGAGGTAAGCATTGGAGGAGAAGGAAGATGCACGCATGATACCAATGCCAATGCATGGTACAGCCGTGAATACATCCGAAGCCACACCTTTGTACTCAGCTTCACGTAGACCTTCAGGTTGAGACCCTTGTCATCATTTTGTGAGACGGAACGAATCCTTGCCAAATAGGTCACCAGTCTTCTGACGTAATGCTGAATCGGTGTGGTCCCCACGTCGTGGTTGGCCACAAACTTTGGCGTCTCATCAATGGCAGGTGGGTACTCGTCGTGATCACGGGTCGTCGTCAGCAAGATCGAACGACAGCCCTTCTCATCGATGTTGACATAATGGTACCAACTTTCCTGAGCGCCAGCGGGATTGGAGCTTCCTCCCATGTCGGTTGCGATGGTTCCTCTTCCGGTTGCGAAGGCGGTTGTTGTGGAGGAGGTGCCGCAGAAGATGACGACGCCGATGCCGTTGCCTCGTCCGTCCTTGCCCTCTTTGGTCCGTGGCTAGGGGTGGCTCGAGGTCCGGCAGCGGATCCTTGCGATTGTTCCGGCGTTCTTCCATGCTCAGGGTGCACGATTCCTTCCGGTTCGAGGTTGCTTGCCGTAGGCATCGCAACTCTCCCCGTTGAGTATACCCAGCTAGGATGCCGTTGAAGGTTGGGCGGAAACAGGCCATCATCTTGCATAAGCGGACTTGGTGCCCTCATCTGTTGGAATTCCGCTTCCCATATGCCCAATGTGGCGCGTTTGGTAGAGCAGTCGACCACGTACCCAGATTCAACTCCGCATTGATTCCAGGTGTAGCCACGGAACGCATCCGGCAATTGGAAACCGTTCTTGTCCTGAGCTGCACATACGGCATCCACATGGTACTTGAGGAAAGCATACGTGGTGTAGTCGGAATCGGGGAGCACGTCATTAGACCATCGATAATGCGGGAGTCCAGTTTGTGGATCAATCCATGATACATAGGAATGAAGCACGTGGAGACAAACACTGAACGCCTGGAGTGAGTTCATCGCAAAGGCGAGCGGATGTCCCATGCCTTGAGGCAATGTGCGCATCATCAAAGCCAGCTGGTGAACGTTGATTGGCGTAGCGCCATCGTTGCCCGCTGCACATTCCTGGTTGTAGGTCCGAAGCCCATACCCAGTGTGCTTTGCGAACATGTACATCAGCTTGCACACCCTACATAACGTAGGCTCTCCCAACAGGTCGGATTGGTCAGGTGCTCTGCCTGACATAGGCAACTTGTGGTAGTAGTCCTGATTCACCGTATACCATTGTTGAATTCTCGTGTCTGTCACGGCCTGATAGGGCGTCTCCACGGAATTGATGAGAACGGCGAGATTGTAGTACACGTCCGCATTGACGATGTTCCTGGTTGCAGTGTTCAAGTCGAACCGAACTTGTTTTCTTTCATGTTCCAGTTCAACCACAGCCAACTTTGCATCATCGCGGATCACTTCCTCATCCACCATAAATCTTGTGATGGCATGAAACTTCCCTCCGTAGTCAGCAACAATGTGTTTGAGACCTCCACCAAACTTGATGACCATGGCGAGGATCTCCCCATAGGGTTTGTCCATGTACTCCTCCGGGGCGGCAAATAAGCAAGCCTTGAGGATTTCTCGGACTCGAATGGAAAGATCCCCTCCTGGCGACAGATTTGCACACGTGAACAGCAAGACCAAAGGAGGTGCTTTGAAAGCTGCCCATGTGCGAATGAGATCATTGTCGACCACTTTGTCTTTCGTAATCTTTGGTGGGAGCGAAACGCTCTGCGACGAGTCCTCAGAATACATCTGCAGAAACTTGTGGAACTTCAGAAACGTCCGCATCATCCCACCAGAAGGGAAAACTTCTTCATGGTCCACTCCCTCGAAGGCCAGCTCGTAGGCATTGTAGCTTTCACCCATGGCTCGGGATTCGGTCCTTCCTCCGTAGGAGAGAAGTACCTACCCCTATGCGACTTCACGGTTCCGGGTGCTCTGTAAGAGGCACCCTTCCCCGATCCGTCGGGTCAGACCTTAGTTGTTCCTTAGTTGGGGCTGTGTTATAGCCCCTTCATCAGCGTCTATACACTGACGTTGCTGCCATGCAATGTCCTCAGATTCATGTGCATCATGACTGACACTGACATGAGCTCGAACAAGGCTGCGAACATTCCTCGCAATCGACCGCCATGACACATCAATGCGCTGCGACAAACTGCTCTTCGATTCATGGTCCAAGCAATCATCCATTCTCACCATCAAACGATCCGCTTCAGGCATGTTAGAGAACATGATCCTGCGTCCACCACCATCGCCACCAGCACCAACATGGTCATCAATCTTAACCTTCGTCACCTTGCCACTTGAAACAAGAGCATGCAACTCTGGCCAAGACCAACATGAACATGAAGAAGGCATGTCAAGCGAAAAATAGACGTCGGAAAATTCCGCACACTTCTTCAGCAGGCGTTTGAGAGATTTCAAGACACTTCTGAAAACCTTGTACTTCCCACCGGAACGTTTCTCACCCCCCACGCAAGCCCCTTCACTACTTCCAGGACCAACACCTGATCGCAAAAGCGATGCCACGAATAGCACAGGTGTGCGCAGGTCATTCCGGCACGCATCCTTCATTGCACCGATAAGGCTGTCCTCATCGGCCTTAGAGCCAATTAGCTCCTTGCAAGTTATGCGAGCGCATCCCTTAGTGGACTTAGGCACGGCGTAGCCATTGCCCAAGCCACAGAGGTCAACAATCATGCGGTCAGGCTTTCGTCCACCAGCCTTCGACGGCATTGCTACCAATCTCCCATCGCCCGTTGCCTGAAATTTCAAGGCTTTAAGCAATCTCCTGGAGATTTGGCTAGTCAACTCGCATTTATCAGATCGATCCTTAGCGTCCGAATCGGTCATGTGCAAATGTTTGGACGAGCACACGTCAGACGACTTAGGATGCAACGCGACGTTTGCGGCAATGTACTCCCATTCATCCTTGCAGTAGCCGAGCTCAACGGCGGTTCCGGGAGATACAGGATCCCGAAAGGTATAACGTTGCCCGTGAGTGCATCCTTGGATCTTGATGCTCTTCCACATGGCATCTTCCTGAAGTCCCTTGTACTGCTTGGTTTCCTGGACTGGTACTCGAGGAGGCACTTCGATGATGATTTGGAACCCCCATGATGCCGCTCTGCGCGCAATTCTTTGGACGACCTCCCCCCATGGGTAGTCTGTCCGCAATTTGGCCCTTTCAGGGTTGTCAGCGATTTTCCGACTCAGCCACGAATTCTTGCCCAACACCCCTGCGCCAATGAAGATCACGGAGTTAGGGTTGTTTTTCCTCGCTTCCACCACATCGAAGAGGTAGGCACACATGGCGTCGTCAACTTCTCGCCCCATACTCAGAACATTTACTTGCAACCCAGGGTCGTAGTGAGAATCGGGAGCATGCTGCGCAATGCAGTCCTTGCCAGGAGCATACTCATTCCACCAGTTCTCCTCATCGACTCCTACCAATGTCCACACCGTCACTGCCTTTGGAGCATCTTTGATAGTGATACGGTATTTCCAACGGCTGTAAGGATTTTTGTAAGTATGGACCAACCCTCCATCGTGGTCGAGGAATTGGATCACCAGGCCCTCCTTGGGTTTGTTTTCGGCGAAATTGACCACGTGAGGCACAATTGCTCCATCATATCCTTGATATTCCCTTTTCTTTTCAGCCGCATCATGCCATACATCCTCGTACACTGACGACCATTGGTCATAGCCGAATTGGGAGGCTTGACTTTTGGACTGGCCGTTGAAACAAAGAGGTAATGTAAAGCCCTGGTACCCCCCATGGATGGCACGCGCCAGTGTGACAACCACCGCTCGCCATTTGGCGGGCAGGGCGCGCACATAAGACTGGCCCAAAGGCGGTTCAGGAGGAGGCAAAAACGGCGGCGCAAGGACGTCCGCAATAGCGGCTGGGCGCAAATGCCCCCGTACCGGATGGTACTGAAACACAGCACGCTCCACATAGCGGTCGAACTTGCCCGGTTGATCAAGGATAGCAGCACGGTCCTCCATTTGGTGCCACTGCCCTTCACGAAGAATCCAAGTCGACCGAAGGTAGCGACCAGGCGGCAACGCGGAAGGCGGCCCCCGCAGCATGCGCGGGAACTTGACAACCAGGATGGGGTCCACACTGTCATGTTCTTGCAAGCCTTCCTTACTCGACAATCCAGCGCGATACAACACCTGAGGGAGGATCGGCGTCTGCGTGTAAGGAAAACAAGGCACCTCGCTCTTGAACGAGTAATGCTGTTGGCCCTTCTCATCCGTGCTTTGGGTATGAGTAGGGCGCATCAGATCCATAATCTCTTGGGAGCCAATGAGGCCGGCGGAAAAATGTTGATGAGCTGACACGCATGTGTCCAGGACACAGAATCCTTGAACGACTTGGTGTGTATGTCCGCTGACATCTTGGCAGTGACCTCATAGGCAAGAGAAACGTAACCTTCCTGAAAGATAGAATGCATCCATCCAATGCAGATACCGTGGGTACGTTCCAAGTGACGCATAGTCGGATTCTTGCCCGTGCGAATCACCCCGATCATGGTCTGGTTGTCGTCGTAGAAGACGAAGTTGGGGTCTTGCCCCCCAAGCTGCTGCCACAACGTGATAGCAGGCAATCCAAGACGTGACATGGCAAAGTCGGCCGCGACAATCTCGGCCTCAGGTGTGGAATGACTCAAGCATCCCTGCCTTTTGCTAAGTCCCGCCAAGGGAAATCTTGTGTGAGAACCTTGAATGTGCAAATGAGCACCGGAGGTAGATTTCAAACTTTCTCCACAACCTGCATAGTCCGCATCTGCAAACAGCCCGATGGACGAGTCCTCCAAGGAGTTCCCGACCCATCCAATCATCATGTGATGTTTGGACTGGTGCACATAGGCCATGAGATGATGAAGAAGAGCATCCTCCTTCTTGGTCCATTTCGTGATCTTGCGTGCGAGATTGTTGATACTGCGCAGAAGATCAAAGCGGCAAATGCGCGCGGCATAAAGCAATTTCATGAGAATGCTTGCTGCCTGCGGAGCAAGTGCACCGCGATTAGCCTCGTTGATCTCCTCTTCCTCTGGCGCCTTGGGAATAGGTGGAGGCGGAACGAGCCGACCATCCTTATCAACAGGCATGGTGTGTCCACACCACGTGCATCGATGGCTTTTACCTGACTGTGCCGGAGCGCGAGCTGGGTGATTCTTAGTCTCCTCAGCCGGACTCGGCGATGGTACCGTCTTGAATTTTGTCGGATCGAACCCAGTCACGTCGCAGTACTTCTTGACTGTCATGTCCAGGTACGTCTCCATGTCGTAGGTAACGGTCTGCACCTTCGTTTTGTCATGCAACGTTGCCTCGCCCTTGGAGATGCGACAACCCAGATACAAACCTAGTGGCGTTTCTTCTTCCAATCGAAGTTCTTGGCGCAGCATGTCCCAACCCTTGGGCAGGTTCTCTTTGGGCCCTGCCATCTTGAGATCATCCACGTAGATGACAAGTAAGAGCTTCATCTGCGGGTGGAAATACAATGATGGCCATTCGTCGCCAATCGGCTTAAATCCCACTTTCTGTACCGCGGTATGGCAATGTTGTTCCCACATGGTTCCTGCATCAGGATGTCCATATAGGGCTTTGATCAGGCGACACACAGGTCTACGGAATTTATGCCTTTTCGCAGATGGATGCCAGGCTTCATCAGGCAGTTCAACCCAACATGGAGTGCCCGATAGTCTCGCCTGAATGTATGCTTGGATAGCATCCGCCATCTGGACATCGTTGCCAGGAAGGCATCCGTAATAATCTGCCCACCGTGAGGCGTCAAACGTAGCCGGGGAATTCCCCAAATCCTGAAACAATGCGGCTTCCATGTTCTGGTCTTTGACCTGATCACCGAGTAGTACACCTCGCCCTTTGAACTTCCTGGCAGGATCGTCCTCTTTGAGCTGATAGTTCTTCTCGTATATCAGTCCATGTACTCGCGCCATATGTACTTTCTCACCTTTCTTCTTTGCCTCAGCGACGACGTCGTCATATTCACGCGTAGTTGAGAAATCAAACACCTCTTGGTCCCACAATCCCTTCCATTCTTTCATGAAAGCTTCCATGGCCTTGGGGTTGTTGACCATCTCCTTGCGTGTGACGGGTCGAGTGACCATGGCATTGAAGCATGACCCTCCTGCATGATTCTTTTCCCGATGTACGTTTCTGTGAGAAGTCGTACACGGCATAGACGGAATCCAGTTATCATCCATGACCATATGCGCCGGAACGGCCGGCACGACGTCTGCCAAGAATTGTTCTTGTGTGTATTGATCCACATAGGACTGTGCCCAGGACCATCCATCGTCGTCGTCAATGGACACGTTGAGTTGCAGATCAATTTCTTCACATGGAACAATCTTGGGAAAGATCATGTTGTCCAAAATCTTGGTGACTATCTTCTTTCCTATCACATCCTTCTTCCGGTCCTTCTTGGCAACTCGAGCTTTGTCTCGCTTTTCTTTCTTGTACGCTGCCTTCTTCTCCGCTTCACTCATTTTCTTCCATGCTTCCGGAGAATAGGAATGGATAGGTCGCCGTGTAGGAAGAGTTCGTCGACCGTCGCTTCGGATCTTGTATGGAACTCCCCTTTTGTCGATCTTGCAGGCTTCACCATCATCGGTGAGATATACAATGCCGTCCCCCTTCTTCCCCGTACTCCAATGTTCAATCTCCTCGGGAGCCAACTTCTTTTCTTTCAAGATCTTGATAATCTCTCCAGGTTCTTCGATGTCTCCTTCGGGGATGAGTCTACCGGTTTGACCGACTTCGCGGGGCGATCGTCGATCTTTCCCAGTGACCTTTGGTTCAGAAGGAGGCGGTGCTGCACGTAGACCTAGTTCTTCGTCTAGTTCTTCGAGTCTTTTGTCTCCTATAGCATCAATAGCTTCATGTTCTGCTGACTTGAAGACTTCGCCGGACGGCTCCGTCTCTATGTCAGATGGATCTATTTCCTGTAAGTCGGGATCTTCTCCGGGATCCGGTGGAGGAAGAAGACCATCTTGATCATCATCATCCCCGTTGCCACCATTTCCTCCAGGCGGACCGTCATCCCCGTCATCGACGTCTTTTATCTCCTTGCCAGCGAGGTCAACATTGTCCCTGAGTCCCTCAATGGTTGAGTTCATCCTCTCGTACTCGGCTTTCAGGGGAAATGTTATCTCCTCTGGGAAGTAGATAACTTCTGTCTCGTACGGTCTCATCAACTTCCTGGGAACAGATGCGTCCATCGACAAGTTCGCATTGGCAAATTCCTTCATATCCCACACGCGATACTTCTTGGACCACCCTTGACCAGCAGTGATGATGTATCCGGCAAAAATGCCTGGGATCCCCTTTGGATCGAACTTGTTGCCATATGTCTTCGGCCTTGTATCCGTCGGCTTGAAGAAGACTTTGGCCCCAAACGGTATGGCTTTTCCCTCGAAGTCCTTTCCCGTCATTCGTTTCCATGCTGAATCACCATCGCCCTCCACGTCTTCAATGTTGAGGTTCTGCATCACGCAATTCAGCGCAAAGGACCAGTATTGGGCGGGTAATCCGGCGTGTAGCATGGATGCTGCGACTGTGTTGATCACTTCTTGATTT
>CAJNDT010000242.1:37689-265105 GCA_905221615.1 Symbiodinium sp. CCMP2592
GAAAATGTTCCGCCGCAACGTTGGCATTGAAAATCAGAGTTTTGCATCCCAATTAGAAACGTTGTGACACTCATCTACGTCAGTAACGATCCCCTGAAATGGCAAACGAATCAGGCGTCACCGAAGAAAGAAGCATTCGCGATGGCATTCCACGGGCGAAGCTCAGAGGTCACGAACTGAAAGACGAGGTAGACCAAGCATTGATTCATCTCCATCTTCGCGTGGTCGCAGGATCGCGGTCCCAGGGCCGGAGGTTTTCCTCTGGATACTGTTCCCTTTGCTTTCCTTTGTCCTTGCCTTTGTTTCGGCCTTTGCCGGCGGTGTAGTCGTAGTAGGAATTGGAGTTCCAACCTCCATGCTGCTCACCTCCGGTTCTCTCACGCCCTTTTGAAGGTCCCTTGGCCGAAGAAGCGCTTGCACGTTCCTCCGTAGTGACAGGCGTGTCCAGGATGGAAGTACCACCTGGAGGGAGATAGTCAGCGGCCGAGATGTGGTGTAGGGCTTCAGTACGTTTGGTCGTCGGGTTTTGCTGTCTCTCAGCCTTGGATCTGACCAATCTGTCCATGAAATGCGCAGGCATTTGCACGTTGTGATCCACCAGCAATCCAATGGTCTGGACTGAATGATCGGCATGAGTCAGCAGGATACCGACGGGGTCGATGTACAGGAAGTCCACCGGTCCAGTTGGCGTTGGTCGTAGCACTGAGAATTGTTGGTGTCCTGTCACAATCGGAATCACCTCGCACAGGACGTTCAGGCAACAGAAGTGCATAGCCTTCACATCTTCATCCCTGTTGCTCTTCAAGTACGTAGTAGGGTTGAAGTTGTCCCTGCCGATTCCCATCATGTTGGCTCCCCGTGTAAGCAACGAAAGCATCTGATTCGTCCGGAAGCGCTTCAAAGTGTAAGTCCCGTTGGGCTCGTACTGCTTGAGGTTCTCAGGCTCCTTGGCAAAGCGAATGATCTCCTCGTCAGTCACATCCCTGCTCACACCCGTCTCTCTGTCCACTACAGCCAAAGATCCCCATTTTCCGAGCACGTCATAGCGTTGGCCAAGTGCGAAATTCTCCTTCATCTGGAACAACGGCATAGTCGCCCACTTCGCGAATCCTGACCAAGCCTTGTAGATGGTTCTGCATACCACGAATGCCATATACGAAAGAGCGGCCATGTTGGCGTCGATGCAATGGGCATTTCGCTTTCCTGGGTAGTAGGATGGCTGCATGGCGGTACGTGCGAGTTGTAGTTCAGGATCGATGTTCAAAGACTGGCCGGCGATGAGGACGGGACGTCGTTCCTGTGCAACTGCATCTGGTACTGCGTCATCAAAGCCCTCTCCTGGCTCTGTGTCCATTTCTTCATCAGGTTCCTGTTCTGGATCGTCCTCCGCGATGACAGATGGTTCTGGGATTTCCTCAGGTTCCGCAACGGTCTCTACCTCCATGGCTTCCTGCTCCTCGACGGTCGCCTCAGGCACTGCTGCTGCCGCAGCTTCCATTGTCTGAGCAATGAAGTCACTGGGGATCTCCGTAGGAGTCTCCCGTTGTGGAGAACCTTGGTAGTATCCGCAAGAAACGAATTGTGACCAGCAAGACGTGCATCGGGAGAAGCATGCTGGAACGATGTTGTAGCATGCCGGGCACACCCTCATTCTCCTTCCATCCTCGTCTCTGCGTAGGTCTTCGGGTCGCCATTTCTTGATGACAAACTTGATCCCTTTGTCCATGTAGTGATGCCGAACCGTGTTCTCCCTGTGGGACTCCAGGACAGTCGTAAGGTCTCGAATGATCTGCTCCTTGCTGGTGTCGTGGGGTCCAGGAGGCATCTCGCAAAGCAATTCCATGATCTTGCTTGGTGTTCGGTATCTCTCGAACTCAGGGAGCAAAGGTGATACATTGTAGTCCAACACCATCTCTTTCTCCAACCGTTCATCGTAGATCTTTTCCACCAGAGCGAAAGAGTGTGTATCTTGAGGATTCGGGACGCAAAACCATACCTCCTTGACGAACTGGAACGGTATCGTTCGGCCAACGATCATGATGCCGCTGTCTGTGATACGTCCATCTTCTCGTGCAAGGTCCTGCGATGGGACATGGAGGACCGCCAGCGGCATGTGCTTGGCATCTCGTCCATTTACCCGCATCTTGGTCGTCGCATTCCGGTGATCGAACGGTGCAAACACCCCCCAATAGCTGTGGAGTCTGCCGCCTTGGTTGCCTCGAAATTGGCGCCTATGGTCGAAGTCCCCGTCGGAGTCCTCCGAACCAGGCATGATGCCTTGCGTGACAATGGAATCCAGGTTGCGGCATGCCGTAGCGTGGAACGCGCCTCCAAGACGTTGCAAGAGGGTCATAGATGGAGATATTGCGAACCTGTTCTTGTCCAACTGAAGCAAATTGTTCTGGGGATCGGAGTGTGCAGAGTGACCACTCGTAGCCCGAACTGCCCATGGCTTCACCCAGCCGTTGCAAACGTTCAGGTACCTCTGGCTGTGCCGGCAACGATCATTGTTCTGGATCTCTGTGATCTGGTCAGGAATCGATACCAACATGTTCGAGCCTGCGGATCCAAGAGTCTCCGTGCCGTGGTCCTTCACTCTCACTCCCAGGAACTGCAGCCGAATCTTGGCCTTGTGGCGTCTCGTGGCTGCGAGCATGTTCCCTTGGAACAATAGCTGGAGTCTTTCATTGTACACTCTCTTCCTCTGTTGATCATCGGTCCTTGAGACCGCTTCTGTAATGCGTCTGCTGTCATGGGTCCATAGTTGCTCATGCCTCACCATATCCTCGATCAGCACCCACCCTCCTTCATCACATCGAATGACGCTGCTGAATGCCACCTGGCACCTGTTGTCAAGCCATTCCGAGCCTGGGCGCCTGGCGATTCTGTGACGCAGGTGAGATTGAATGCATGATAGCGCCCAATCCGCGTTCCTTCTTCGATGATGGGTGATGTTGCGAAGGACAACTTCGTTCACGATGTCCCATCGATTGTGGATGAAGCTTGCACCCTTGGTTGGGATCAGGTCGAGAATCCCGCATCGAATTGGCCTTCCGCCGCCGATGGATTCGTAGCCTGCATTGGTGTAGCCCTGAATAGTATCATCATATTCAAAGCTAGGACGGTCTCCTCGTTGAGGTAGGCGTCGGTCACGATGGTCCGAAAGCTGCTCAATGAGGTCCACCACCCGCTGACTGTTCTCTGGTCCCATGTCCTGCAGCGGCACACCACAAGCATCATGTAAGCCCCGACGGTTCTCCACATCCGTGCAGAGATTGTGTTTGTTCTCGTAACGGATCAAAACCACATCACCCCGTACGGCTTCGCCTCCGCGTCGCGGTCGGGCTTTGGCCTTGGGTCGTCGGTCCGAGGATGCAACACTCACATGGTCTGTGGTGTCAACGTCCATTGGCTCATCTTGCTGTGGAGGTACTCGACGTGGATATCGAAGAAGACTTTCTTTGATGATCTGGATGCCTCGAAGTATCAGATCCCGGGTCGCAGCATTTTCCGTGCAATTGGACAGATGGTGTTGATCACTGCCACAAGCGATACAGAACGTGAGTCTATCGCTTCCGACCGACATTTCGCCCTGAGCGAGTACTCCCACATAGTCCTGAAGCTGCGCGACAAATCCTTCACGAATCACCTGCCTGGGATCAGGGTCTTCTGCACCTTGTTCTTCTTCGGGTTGCGCATCCACATCTACATCCTGTGCAGGTATTGGTGGAGCAACAGAGACCCCTGGATCGTCCGTGACGTTGTCAGCGGCCTGTGTCTCGTCGGTCCTTGCAATTTCTACGGGGTAGATATCGCCATCGACGATCACTGTGAAGTCAATCACGAGGTCAGCGGACATGTTGTTGACGATCTCAGCGACTTGTTCATTCTTCTTGGGCGGTGTCCTCTTGCGCGGGGAGTCAACCGTGATCAGCTCGATAGCTTCGGCCGACGCGTAGCGGAAGAATGATCTTTCGATTCCTCTCGCGCACGCATTTGCTCCCTCAAGGCCACCCCAATTCGGAAAATGACTTGGGTGTCTCATTGCAATTGTAAGAAGCCCGAGCGCCAACTCCACTGTGTCACCCAGGAGCTCTTCCTTGAGCTGCAATGCTGGCAAGACTGACCCTCTGTAGCATTCTTGACGCTCTTCCGGAGTCAAAAGCATCCTCATGAAACCAGCATAAGCGCAGTTCCCGGCATCGTAGTAGCAGATGTAGCATGTCTTGCCTTCGGAGTCGTACCCTCTGTCCCATGCCAACTGTTTAGCCTTTCCCCATGCCGCGTACTCGATGGCCTGACTGGCTGTGATTCGGAGACCACCGTAGTGAGAAACCGTCTTGCCAATGTCTTCGTAGACCACTTCGGCACAAGCTTTGAGGAACTCCTTGATGTCCATGCGAGGGTCCACAAATTGAAGCCTCAGGTCATAAAGGTGCTTTGCGCAAGCCAAGGTGTACTTCTGGGACGCGACCAAGTCATTGAAGGAGCCGATTTGATGCTGCATCTTCAAGGCTTAAGTATGCGCGCACCCAATGCAGTGTCCAGGATACCCGTTTCCGGTCGGCTTGAAGAAGGCCTGTGCGTAGCACTCAGCCAACTTCATCGCTTCACATCCAGGGCAATAGAACGTTCTCCCTTTGACATAACCGGTGTTCGGGGTCGCATAGGTGTCGATCCGGACCCAGTAGTGCCTGTTGTCGTAGTAGGCTTCGGGAACGGTCATGGCGATGTCAAAATCCTGCCAGGTGACTGTGGACGATTCAGCGACCGTGTCACCCTGGGCACCCGACCTGATCTGTTGTTGCTGTTCTCCCGTAAACCATGTCTGCGAAATCTTGGTGGACGTCTTGACTTCACTCTTGTCCTCCCAAATCTCGACAAGCGACGGGTGAGCGACTGAGTCGGCGCGGACAGTTTCGTCCCATGATCGGATTCTCGATGCCTCAACGAAGCACGTGGATACCATCTTCTCGCAGAACAGCTGCTTCTCATAGATAGCGTAGCCCAATTTGAACCTGACCCGAGAGTCCGGTGCTGGCACCTTTTCGGCTGACAGTGTATGCACGCCTGATGACGCATGCTTCATCTGGATGTACATTCTTGACCAAAACGAAGATCCATGAATCACCACGCATGCTCGGGCTCGCAACTCCAGTTCAATATACATTCCCAGCGCGTGGAAACCGTTGAACAGAGAAGCTTTGTGCTGAAGGTAATTGCTAGCTGCTCCAACGAACCGTAAGTCGTGGTTGATGTTGACAATTGGAGGGCTCGTGGTACGCTTCCCTGCTGCAATGATAGGGTCAACGTACGTCACCTTGAGCTGTCGCTGCAAGTCAGTACGGATCGCTGCTCCGTCTCCGACTTCACTCATCGGAAAAGACATGTTCTCGATGAGGATTGCCTGGAGAGACAGATGGTAATGCAGTGTGACGGTTGCAAGCTGCTCTTCAGTCAAGCCATCCATTGTCGCATTCACAGATTCCAACGATCCTTTTGTGACTTGGAAGTTGTAGTTGGCACCTGTGGTGATCGACGGGCTCACAATGTAGATCTCGCTCCACCCATGAATGCCGAGGTTCTCTCTCAACGTGTGCGTTGATCCCCTGGTCCTTGCAACCATGTCAAAGTCCTGGACGAGGATTGTGCATTGAGAGCGCATAGTCGCGGCATCAGGTTTGCCACCCATGCCCAAACTATTGCGAAATCCGTTCAGCATGTTCATGGTGTTGATCCTGGCTTCTTCCGGAATGTCATCGTTGTCGACAAGATCGCGATCTGCCTCGATCATCACTGCCGAGGTAAGCATTGGAGGAGAAGGAAGATGCACGCATGATACCAATGCCAATGCATGGTACAGCCGTGAATACCTCCGAAGCCACACCTTTGTACTCAGCTTCACGTAGACCTTCAGGTTGAGACCCTTGTCATCATTTTGTGAGACGGAACGAATCCTTGCCAAATAGGTCACCAGTCTTCTGACGTAATGCTGAATCGGTGTGGTCCCCACGTCGTGGTTGGCCACAAACTTTGGCGTCTCATCAATGGCAGGTGGGTACTCGTCGTGATCACGGGTCGTCGTTAGCAAGATCGAACGACAGCCCTTCTCATCGATGTTGACATAATGGTACCAACTTTCCTGAGCGCCAGCAGGGATTGGAGCTTCCTCCCATGTCGGTTGCGATGGTTCCTCTTCCGGTTGCGAAGGCGGTTGTTGTGGAGGAGGGGCCGCAGAAGATGACGACGCCGATGCCGTTGCCTCGTCCGTCCTTGCCCTCTTTGGTCCGTGGCTAGGGGTGGCTCGAGGTCCGGCAGCGGGTCCTTGCGATTGTTCCGGCGTTCTTCCATGCTCAGGGTGCACGATTCCTTCCGGTTCGAGGTTGCTTGCCGTAGGCATCGCAACTCTCCCCGTTGAGTATACCCAGCTAGGATGCCGTTGAAGGTTGGGCGGAAACAGGCCATCATCTTGCATAAGCGGACTTGGTGCCCTCATCTGTTGGATTTCCGCTTCCCATATGCCCAATGTGGCGCGTTTGGTAGAGCAGTCGACCACGTATCCAGATTCAACTCCGCATTGATTCCAGGTGTAGCCACGGAACGCATCCGGCAATTGGAAACCGTTCTTGTCCTGAGCTGCACATACGGCATCCACATGGTACTTGAGGAAAGCATACGTGGTGTAGTCGGAATCGGGGAGCACGTCATTAGACCATCGATAATGCGGGAGTCCAGTTTGTGGATCAATCCATGATACATAGGAATGAAGCACGTGGAGACAAACACTGAACGCCTGGAGTGAGTTCATCGCAAAGGCGAGCGGATGTCCCATGCCTTGGGGCAATGTGCGCATCATCAAAGCCAGCTGGTGAACGTTGATTGGCGTAGCGCCATCGTTGCCCGCTGCACATTCCTGGTTGTAGGTCCGAAGCCCATACCCAGTGTGCTTTGCGAACATGTACATCAGCTTGCACACCCTACATAACGTAGGCTCTCCCAACAGGTCGGATTGGTCAGGTGCTCTGCCTGAAATAGGCAACTTGTGGTAGTAGTCCTGATTCACCGTATACCATTGTTGAATTCTCGTGTCTGTCACGGCCTGGTAGGGCGTCTCCACGGAATTGATGAGAACGGCGAGATTGTAGTACACGTCCGCGCTGACGATGTTCCTGGTTGCAGTGTTCAAGTCGAACCGAACTTGCTTTCGTTCTTGTTCCAGTTCAACCACAGCCAACTTTGCATCATCGCGGATCACTTCCTCATCCACCATAAATCTTGTGATGGCATGAAACTTCCCTCCGTAGTCAGCAACAATGTGTTTGAGACCTCCACCAAACTTGATGACCATGGCGAGGATCTCCCCATAGGGTTTGTCCATGTACTCCTCCGGGGCGGCGAACAAGCAAGCCTTGAGGATTTCTCGAACTCGAATGGAAAGATCCCCTCCTGGCGACAGATTTGCACACGTGAACAGCAAGACCAAAGGAGGGGCTTTGAAAGCTGCCCATGTGCGAATGAGATCATTGTCGACCACTTTGTCTTTCGTAATCTTTGGCGGGAGCGAAACGCTCTGCGACGAGTCCTCAGAATACATCTGCAGAAACTCGTGGAACTTCAGAAACGTCCGCATCATCCCACCAGAAGGGAAAACTTCTTCATGGTCCACTCCTTCGAAGGCCAGCTCGTAGGCATTGTAGCTTTCACCCATGGCTCGGGATTCGGTCCTTCCTCCGTAGGAGAGAAGTACCTACACCCTACTCGACTTCACGGTTCCGGGTGCTCTGTAAGAGGCACCCTTCCCCGATCCGTCGGGTCAGACCTTAGTTGTTCCTTAGTTGGGGCTGTGTTATAGCCCCTTCATCAGCGTCTATACACTGACGTTGCTGCCATGCAATGTCCTCAGGTTCATGTTCAACATGACTGACACTGACATGAGCTCGAACAAGGCTGCGAACATTCCTCGCAATCGACCGCCATGACACATCAATGCGCTGCGACAAACTGCTCTTCGATTCATGGTCCAAGCAATCATCCATTCTCACCATCAAACGATCCGCTTCAGGCATGTTAGAGAACATGATCCTGCGTCCACCACCATCGCCACCAGCACCAGCATGATCATCAATCTTAACTTTCGTCACCTTGCCACTTGAAACAAGAGCATGCAACTCTGGCCAAGACCAACATGAACATGAAGAAGGCATGTCAAGCGAAAAATAGACGTCGGAAAATTCCGCACACTTCTTCAGCAGGCGTTTGAGAGATTTCAAGACACTTCTGAAAACCTTGTACTTCCCACCGGAACGTTTCTCACCCCCCACGCAAGCCCCTTCACTACTCCCAGGACCAACACCTGATCGCAAAAGCGATGCCACGAATAGCACAGGTGTGCGCAGGTCATTCCGGCACGAATCCTTCATTGCACCGATAAGGCTGTCCTCATCGGCCTTAGAGCCAATTAGCTCCTTGCAAGTTATGCGAGCGCATCCCTTAGTGGACTTAGGCACGGCGTAGCCATTGCCCAAGCCACAGAGGTCAACAATCATGCGGTCAGGCTTTCGTCCACCAGCCGGGCCTTCGACGGCATTGCTACCAATCTCCCATCGCCCGTTGCCTGAAAATTCAAGGCCTTAAGCAATCTCCTGGAGATTTGGCTAGTCAACTCGCATTTATCAGATCGATCCTTAGCGTCCGAATCGGTCATGTGCAAATGTTTGGACGAGCACACGTCAGACGCCTTAGGATGCAACGCGACGTTTGCGGCAATGTACTCCCATTCATCCTTGCAGTAGCCGAGCTCAACGGCGGTTCCGGGAGATACAGGATCCCGAAAGGTATAACGTTGCCCGTGAGTGCATCCCTGGATCTTGATGCTCTTCCACATGGCATCTTCCTGAAGTCCCTTGTACTGCTTGGTTTCCTGGACTTGTACTCGAGGAGGTACTTCGATGATGATTTGGAACCCCCACGACGCCGCTCTGCGCGCAATTCTTTGGACGACCTCCCCCCATGGGTAGTCTGTCCGCAATTTGCCCCTTTCAGGGTTGTCAGCGATTTTCCGACTCAGCCACGAATTCTTGCCCAGCACCCCTGCGCCAATGAAGATCACGGAGTTAGAGTTGTTTTTCCTTGCTTCCACCACATCGAAGAGGTAGGCACACATGGCGTCGTCAACTTCTCGCCCCATACTCAGAACATTCACTTGCAACCCAGGGTCGTAGTGAGAATCGGGAGCATGCTGCGCAATGCAGTCCTTGCCAGGAGCATACTCATTCCACCAGTTCTCCTCATCGACCCCTACCAATGTCCACACCGTCACTGCCTTTGGAGCATCTTTGATAGTGATACGGTATTTCCACCGGCTGTAAGGATTCTTGTAAGTATGGACCAACCCTCCATCGTGGTCGAGGAATTGGATCACCAGGCCCTCCTTGGGTTTGTTTTCGGCGAAATTGACCACGCGAGGCACAATTGCTCCATCATATCCTTGATATTCCCTTTTCTGTTCAGCCGCATCATGCCATACATCCTCGTACACTGACGACCATTGGTCATAGCCGAATTGGGAGGCTTGACTTTTGGACTGGCAGTTGAAACAAAGAGGTAATGTAAAGCCCTGGTACCCCCCATGGATGGCACGCGCCAGTGTGACAACCACCGCTCGCCATTTGGCGGGCAGGGCGCGCACATAAGACTGGCCCAAAGGCGGTTCAGGAGGAGGCAAAAACGGCGGCGCAAGGACGTCCGCAATAGCGGCGGGGCGCAAATGCCCCCGTACAGGATGGTACTGAAACACAGCACGCTCCACATAGCGGTCGAACTTGCCCGGTTGATCAAGGATAGCAGCACGGTCCTCCATTTGGTGCCACTGCCCTTCACGAAGAATCCAAGTCGACCGAAGGTAGCGACCAGGCGGCAACGCGGAAGGCGGCCCCCGCAGCATGCGCGGGAACTTGACAACCAGGATGGGGTCCACCCTGTCATGTTCTTGCAAGCCTTCCTTACTCGACAATCCCAGCGCGATATTACAAACCTGAGGGGGATCGGCGTATGCGTTTTGTAAGGAAAAACCAAGGCACTCGCTCTTGAATTTTCTGGAGTTAGTTAGCCTGCCCCTGCCGGGCGCTCGTCCGAGAGTGGCGCTGCAGACTGGTAGTATCCACTGTACACAGCCTTCTATTTTTTTTTGTGTGCCCCCTCGGATGTGTGGTGTGCCCCACCCGTCCCCCACCTTTTCCGTCCCCCCACCCCGGCCCCCGCGTAATCAGACCTCCGAGCACAGCCCCCCCCGTGTGTTTCTTGGGATAGCACGAGACAATGAGGGCCGGCGGAAAAATGTTGATGAGCTGACACGCATGTGTCCAGGACACAGAATCCTTGAACGACTTGGTGTGTATGTCCGCTGACATCTTGGCAGTGACCTCATAGGCAAGAGAAACGTAACCTTCCTGAAAGATAGAATGCATCAATCCAATGCAGATGCCGTGGGTACGTTCCAAATGACGCATAGTCGGATTCTTGCCCGTGCGAATCACCCCGATCATGGTCTGGTTGTCGTCGTAGAAGACGAAGTTGGGGTCTTGCCCCCCAAGCTGCTGCCACAACATGATAGCAGGCAATCCAAGACGTGACATGGCAAAGTCGGCCGCGACAAATCCTCGGCATCAGGTTGTGGAATGACAACTCAAAGCCACCCTGCCTTTGCAAGCCCAGCCAAGGAAATTTCTCCCCCCCCGCACGTCGAGAACCGAGCCAATGTGCAAGTGGCACCGGAAGGTAGATTTTCAAAACTTCTCCACAAACCTGGCAAAAGTTCCGCATCTGCAAACCAGCCGATGGACGAGTCCTTCCAAGGAGTCCGCCCATCCAATTCATCGCGGACGTGAACAAGGTGTTTTGCGGAGCGCCTCCTACGGGGGTTGCGGCCAGCGGCCCTCACCAGATCGGATTGGCGGCCGCATTGTGGGTCCACGCGTCGTAAGAAGGAGCTGGACTGCCTCCTTGGCTGCCATTTTTCGCGATACTTGTCGTATCGGCGCATGGAGTTTTTGAGGTACGGCGCAGAAGAAGTCGAGTCAGGCACGACGAGGTCGACGACAAGGGAGACAAGTCCAGATGCGCGCGGCATAAAGCAATTTCATGAGAATGCTTGCTGCCTGCGGAGAAAGTGCACCGCGATTAGCCTCGTTGATCTCCTCTTCCTCTGGCGCCTTGGGAATAGGTGGAGGCGGAACAAGCCGACCATCCTTATCAACAGGCATGGTGTGTCCACACCACGTGCATCGATGGCTTTTACCTGACTGTGCCGGAGCGCGAGCTGGGTGATTCTTAGTCTACTCAGCCGGACTCGGCGATGGTACCGTCTTGAATTTTGTCGGATCGAACCCAGTCACGTCGCAGTACTTCTTGACTGTCATGTCCAGGTACGTCTCCATGTCGTAGGTAACGGTCTGCACCTTCGTTTTGTCATGCAACGTTGCCTCGCCCTTGGAGATGCGACAACCCAGATACAAACCTAGTGGCGTTTCCTCTTCCAATCGAAGTTCTTGGCGCAGCATGTCCCAACCCTTGGGCAGGTTCTCTTTGGGCCCTGCCATCTTGAGATCATCCACGTAGATGACAAGTAAGAGCTTCATCTGCGGGTGGAAATACAATGATGGCCATTCGTCGCCAATCGGCTTGAATCCTACTTTCTGTACCGCGGTATGGCAATGTTGTTCCCACATGGTTCCTGCATCAGGATGTCCATATAGGGCTTTGATCAGGCGACACACAGGTCTACGGAATTTATGCCTTTTCGCAGATGGATGCCAGGCTTAATCAGGCAGTTCAACCCAACATGGAGTGCCCGATAGTCTCGCCTGAATGTATGCTTGGATAGCATCCGCCATCTGGACATCGTTGCCAGGAAGGCATCCGTAATAATCTGCCCACCGTGAGGCGTCAAACGTAGCCGGGGAATTCCCCAAATCCTGAAACAACGCGGCTTCCATATTTTGATCTTTGACCTGATCACCGAGTAGTACACCTCGCCCTTTGAACTTCCTGGCAGGATCGTCCTCTTTGAGCTGATAGTTCTTCTCGTATATCAGTCCATGTACTCGCGCCATATGTACTTTCTCACCTTTCTTCTTTGCCTCAGCGACGACGTCGTCATATTCACGCGTAGTTGAGAAATCAAACACCTCTTGGTCCCACAATCCCTTCCATTCTTTCATGAAAGCTTCCATGGCCTTGGGGTTGTTGACCATCTCCTTGCGTGTGACGGGTCGAGTGACCATGGCATTGAAGCATGATCCTCCTGCCTGATTCTTTTCCCGATGTACGTTTCTGTGAGAAGTCGTACACGGCATAGACGGAATCCAGTTATCATCCATGACCATATGCGCCGGAACGGCCGGCACGACGTCTGACAAGAATTGTTCTTGTGTGTATTGATCCACATAGGACTGTGCCCAGGACCATCCATCGTCGTCGTCAATGGACACGTTGAGTTGCAGATCAATTTCTTCACATGGAACAATCTTGGGAAAGATCATGTTGTCCAAAATCTTGGTGACTATCTTCTTCCCTATCACAGCCTTCTTCCGGTCTTTCTTGGCAACTCGAGCTTTGTCTCGCTTTTCTTTCTTGTACGCTGCCTTCTTCTCCGCTTCACTCATTTTCTTCCATGCTTCCGGAGAATAGGAATGGATAGGTCGCCGTGTAGGAAGAGTTCGTCGACCGTCGCTTCGGATCTTGTATGGAACTCCCCTTTTATCGATCTTGCAGGCTTCACCATCATCGGTGAGATATACAATGCCGTCCCCTTTCTTCCCCGTACTCCAATGTTCAATCTCCTCAGGAGCCAACTTCTTTTCTTTCAAGATCTTAATGACCTCTCCAGGTTCTTCGATGTCTCCTTCGGGGATGAGTCTACCGGTTGGACCGACTTCGCGGGGCGATCGCCGATCTTTCCCAGTGACCTTTGGTTCAGAAGGAGGCGGTGCTGCACGTAGACCTAGCTCTTCGTCTAGTTCTTCGAGTCTTTTGTCTCCTATAGCATCAATAGCTTCATGTTCTGCTGACTTGAAAGACTTCGCCAGACGGCTCCGTCTCTATGTCAGATGGATCTATGTCCTGTAAGTCAGGATCTTCTCCGGGATCCGGTGGAGGAAGAAGACCATCTTGATCATCATCATCCCCGTTGCCACCATTTCCTCCAGGCGGACCGTCATCCCCGTCATCGACGTCTTTTATCTCCTTGCCAGCGAGGTCAACGTTGTCCCTGAGTCCCTCAATGGTTGAGTTCATCCTCTCGTACTCGGCTTTCAGGGGAAATGTTATCTCCTCTGGGAAGTAGATAACTTCTGTCTCGTACGGTCTCATCAACTTCCTGGGAACAGATGCGTCCATCGACAAGTTCGCATTGGCAAATTCCTTCATGTCCCACACGCGATACTTCTTGGACCACCCTTGACCAGCAGTGATGATGTATCCGGCAAAAATGCCTGGGATCCCCTTTGGATCGAACTTGTTGCCATATGTCTTCGGCCTTGTATCCGTCGGCTTGAAGAAGACTTTGGCCCCAAACGGTATGGCTTTTCCCTCGAAGTCCTTTCCAGTCATTCGTTTCCATGCTGAATCACCATCGCCCTCCACGTCTTCAATGTTGAGGTTCTGCATCACGCAATTCAGCGCAAAGGACCAGTATTGGGCGGGTAATCCGGCGTGTAGCATGGATGCTGCGACTGTGTTGATCACTTCTTGATTTGATCGTTCAGCGAGTGAATTGTTACTGGGTTTCCCTGGAAGGGAATGATCTATCACGATCTTCAACTGCGCCATAGCTGAATCGAACTCTGGTGCTTCATCACTATACGCCATATGAATCTTGCGTCTTCCCATTAGGCGTCTGATGGCCATGACGACCTCGTCAGTGCTCCTTGAAGCCGTGGGAATCGCTGCGATCATTTTGGTGGCGATGTCTCTGATGACTAGAACTTCACGTGCTCCATCATCGAGTCCGATACCTGCTTCGGCGGCCTTGCGCATATCGAGGAAGTCGAACGTCACAAGATCCCCCCAGTGTTTGATCACACGTTGAAACGCACCTCGTTGTGTCCGCAAGTGCTTCATTTTCGCGCGTATGCACGATTCGCAATATGGATTGCGGTAGCGATGAGTACACAGATGTGCCAACGTCTTGGCTTCGGCTTTCAGTGTTCCGACTCTGGCCTTGCGGCTCGGCGCACCGTCGCCTTCCACATCAATGATCACCTCATCGTCACCGTCCAATGGAATTTCACCCACTCCTTTTCCTTCGTCGTCGTCCGGAGGTCGTCCGGCCTCGGACTCTGGTACTTCTTCTATAGGAGGTTCTTGGGGTTCAGGATCAGGAGGTCGTTCATGATCGTCACCTTCTTCTTCTGCTTCAATCTCGCTCGGTGCAGCTTCAGCGGCAGCTGCGACACTGACGTCAACATCACCCGCGGTTAGCACACCCTTGAAGATTTCGGTGATCGCTTTGGCCTCCGGATCATCATGAACCAGTGACTTGGAACTCCCGGCGCGAATGTACGGGATGTCACCGTTCACGAACAGAGATATTCTCTTGCCCTGCGGGTTGATCATGAATGGTTCCCTTCCGGGTGGCCACACAAACCCGTAGTTGAAGTTCATACATCTCTTGCCTATGGAAAGCACCGACGGTGTGTCATCCAACACATAAGCGTTGATCGGTTCCTCGAACGACTCAGTCTGGAAATTCGACACGAGATCGGTATCGGTGATTCCATTTGCTGTCTGAAATGATATGGGCTCTGGAGTCACGAGTGTCTCGAGACTATGCTTCTCGATCTTCTTCTGAGATATGAGGTCATGGCCACACCCAGTGTCCATGAGAAATTTGATCTTCTTCTTGAGGATGACTGGTTGAACCATGCATTTGAATACACCTTGATTGATGATCCGTTTGCTGTGCGCAGCATCGAGTTCACGCTCAACGATGGAATCCTCACCGTCGTAGAAGGAAACTTCTTCCACCCGAGACGTTCCTGGGATTCGTACGAATGAAACTCGATCTCCGCATTGATCATCATCGTCGTCAACCATGTCTCTCATGATCTGTGCCCTCAATCTCGCTTTATGCTTGGCGAATTCCAAATTCACGGCGCGATCCTCATTGTTGACAAGCGCTTCCATGTCGACGTACTTCACCTTCCGCTCTTTGTCCTTCTTCGATCTTCTAGGACACGAAGAAATGAACTTCACGTCATCGGCGAATGTCACATTACGCTTGATCTCTTTTCGGGTCGACGTAGTCGGTCCCGAGGATTCGTCGTCTGTTGAACAATCCGAATCAGCGTCGCTGTCAACGGATGGACAATCTGACTCCTCCTCATCTTGTCTTGAAGATCGCTTCCATATAGCCGGGGCTGATGGATTCCACCTTCGGCACAATCTGATGGCGGGTGCCGCAGGGAGTGCCTTGGCCTTGGCATTCGGCTTCGCTGGAGCTGCCTTTGCTTCGGATTTGGCTTTAGCTTTTGCCTTTGGTTCCGGAGCTGGGGTAGCTGCTGCCTCATGCTTGAAAGGACAATTCTCTCTTGAGCACGAGCCTGTGTTCTTGAACGAGTAGCATATCCTATTTCCTCCTCCTCCAGACGGACTTGGAGTTCTCGTCCTCGGCGTAAAGGGTCGCTCTGGAGTCTTCTTCGAGTGACTGAATGGGCACTTGTCACCATTTCGACACCCTGCATCTGTGAAATGGAACTTGCAGCGGATTTGCTTCTTGCTCTTGTCGCCTCTGTTGTCCGCTGACTCACTCCTCGTCTTCTTCTTGGGCTTTGGCTTGGTCTTCGCATGACTCTTCGCTTTGCTTTGAGGTAGTACAGGTGTTGCTTTATCCGGCTTGGTCGGCGAAGCTTTGACCTTTGCGGATGGAGCTGCATTAGGCGTTGGTTTCTCGGGTACCTTGGCCGGTGCAGCGAGCAAATCCTTGCCCTCAAGCATCTGGCGCAAGCCAATTTGGGTCTGAGTGAGATTTGATTGTTCTCGTCTCCGCATGATGGTACGGTCGATGATCTTCATCAGATTGTCGTACGATCGGTCTTCATGATTGTAGGGCAAGTGTTCGTAGTGCATGCCCAACTCCATCTTCATTGCGGGCGAGTCCTTGATCTTGCTGTACAAGCAATCACGGAGAGCTGTTTTGGATGGTATGTCTTCTGGCCTCATCCGTCCCAGAACTTCCAACCACGTCTGCTTGAACGTATGAAGTTTGTTGTCGCCTTGGTACTGGAGCTTCACCAGATACTCGAGAGTGATGATCATGTCGAGACGATCGTGCGTTCGAAAACTTTCATACATCATCGCAATGATTTGTCGTCCTTTGATGATCTTCCCTTCGGGCCTGCTGATGTAATCGTTGGCCTTCCGGTTCACCTCCAGGTACAGATCAGCAGATTTGTCACCACCAGCGCGCAGCATTGCGACCATGGCGATCCCCAATTTGACGTCTACGCTCTTGAACTTCTTGTGTCCTGAATCGTTCAGTGCTTCGACATCAGGGAATGGATTGAACGCTGGTGCCAGCCATAACATCCAGTCCTCATGATTTGGGTCGGCTGATGCTCCTAAAACATTGGCCGTGCATACGGATCGCCAGTTGTTGAGGTGAGTGAGAGTGGGCCATGGAGGAACGGTCACTTTATCGGCTTCCCTCCTGGAAATTCTCACCTCTGTGACTTCAGGATCTGCGTCTCCATCAGGATCACGCGCATGAGGGTCAGGATCCGGGTCAGGTTTGCCTCCACCGCTTCTCTTCTTATCATCATCGTCATCATCAGGCGGATCTGGAGGATCATACCCCGTGCCGGTTCCTTCATCATGCTCTCCCTCTCCGTTCTCGTCGCCAGCTTCATCACCGTCATCGTCTCCATTGTCTTCCTGAATCGTTTCAGCGAATAATCTCCACTCATCACGATCAGCTCTGAGACGCTGTTCGGCTTTCTGGGCCTTGAGTACTTCGCTTCGCAGATCGGCAATCTTCTCTTCGTACCGCTCCGCGACCTCTTTCTCGATCTGACGCCTCCTTGCCTCATGGATAGAATCGTCATAGGCGACAGGGGGACCAATGAGGTCGTTGCCCTTCGTAGATGCGATAATGCCGTCGATACCAACAGGTCTTGAGGAGCTGGCAGATGCTGTGGACTTCGATCCCAACATCCCGCGATCCTCCAAGAGTTCACGTAGCTGTCGATCACGCACGGCTGCCGCATCATTTTGCCCATGAAATCCGCTTGGTATGCCAAACAGAGTGGCTGCACTAGGCGTGGAACGCGCAAGTGCTGGGCTGCTAATACCTGGCACGTAGTGCTCGGGCATTGCATCCGCCGCCACGATTGGCGTTGAATAGGATTTATTCACCTCACCTTTGATGCGGCCAGTGAAGAAGTTTCCACCGGTAAATGGAATTTCATCCATCGCAAGGTTCTTGTCCTTGTCCGATTCCGAGAATGCGAACTTCTCTTTGGCGACTGGACTAACTTGACTTGGGGACCGTATTTCAGGGGATCGTACCTCACCTCCTACGGAAAATGCAGGCACTACTTCCTTTCCTACGTGCTCCCAGCCAGACTCAGTAGTCCTCGAAGACATGGGCATGCTCGAAGGCCGTGTCACTCCGCCATGGTAGTTGGAGTTCCGTGCTGCCTCCAATTCGCTGCGTGTCCTCGCTTGAAGATCTTCTTGTGCTTTGAGTGTTTTCCTGAGTTCACTCAGCTCGTCGTGCAAGGTAGGCAATGCGCGCCTTGCATGATCTTCATTCTGATGAAGTCGGTCCTCTGCATCTTGCATCCTCCTCACAGCCATTTTGCGGTACTCTTCCTCTTCACCAAGACGTTCGCGAAGCCGAAGTCGTTCTTGATCAATGGCTGCGCTGTTCCCAGCTAGCCCTTGGATCTCGTTCACGGCCCGCAACTCCTGATTCTTGACCAAGTGGAATCGTTCCTGCATTGCTTGTAAGGCTTGTTCCGAACTTGCTGTGTTCGACCGGAGGAACAAGTTCTCTCTGGCATGTTCATGAAGTTCATGAGTCAGACGCTCATACTCACGTGCCATAAGCTCACCATCGCCTTGCGCTCTTGCCTCCAACTGCACAAAGTTAGTGGCTGCTTCCGTGCGAAACACATGTAGCTGCTGAGCCAACTCCTCGGCAACGGCGTGTGCTTGACGTTGTTGAGCAGAGTTCTGTTCATCCATGCGAAACAAAGCTGCTTCATAGTCTCGCTTCATCTCCTGATTGACATTGTTGATGTGCCTCATGGCTAAGCATGCATGGTCACGTTGTCGTTCCAATTCTTCGATGCGAATTCCAGATCCTTCATCTTCTTGTTGCATCTCCTTGATCTTGTCCATCAGGGTCTGGACAACTCCTTCGTACTCTTGCATCTGACTGCGATAGTACATCTGCTGCGCAAGGTTCGATGCTTCGAGCTGTTGCGAAATCGTCAGTTCCTGATAGGCATTCGGACCATCGGCTATGGCTGGCGTGGTCACCGATGACGCATCACCACGTGCAGGGATAGTGTCCAGAGTCATATCCAGATCGTCAGCATCGCGTGGTTGATTGGTAACCATCCTATTCCATGTCATGGACTTATCACGCCCACGAGTAGCCGAAGTCCTTGATCGTGCTGAAGAGCTTCTCGAAGATGATGGTCTCGACTTCTTTTCCAAGGTCTTCACTCCTTTGTCCTTGGCCCTGGACGTAGTCCGAGGTGCCTGAAAACCAGACGCTTCGGCTCGTCGTTCGGGAGCCTTGCCCGTCCTCGAACCTGTGGATGTCGGACGCGAAGGCGTAGATGCTCTTGGTAGACTCTTTGCTTTCACCTTGGGAACTGCCTTTGCAATGGCAAGCGCAGAAGATTGACCTTTGTCATCTTCCGTGGAGCTATCAACGGATTGCACCACTGTGTCATCAGCTGTTGACTCACCAACGGCTGGCGCTGCCACATCGGCACCGAAAGTCATTGTCGTATCTTGGCTTGATCCCGAGTTCATTGTGGTCGTAGTAGATCAAGTAGTCGTTGCTGTAGAAAGGCAGAGCCGCGTACGGCTGATAACCTGCGTGGGGATTTGATCTCGATTATGTTGCTGCTCTCCCCACCAGAGCTGTAATGAATATAGGTGTGGCTGGCTTGCACTCTCCACAGACTGGGACCCTGTCTCTCTCACACTTCCACACGTGCAATCCTATGCAGGCAGAACCGGCGGCCGTTCCTTTTGCACTCGCTGCCGGCGGCGGTTCGTCTGTGCACGGGATAGCTCTGATTGCTCAGGATAGAAGACACATATAGCACTTAGCTATGGGCATTGACTTGAGCCTTGAGCCAAACGTTGCGTGGGCGGTCACATAGAAAGGTAAGGAGAAGCGATGCGGTGTGCGCAGCACGTCCACAAGCTTACTCCTAGAGTCGAGGGACGCGTAGCGTGCCCCCTTTAGAGTCGAGGGACGCGTAGCGTGCCCCCTTCCCTTGCACTTTACATGGTCTTGCTCACAGCTCTTATAGTGACACCTTAGAACTTGACAAGGGCATCGCAGTCCGTTCGCACATAATGTACGTAAGTATGTATAAACAACACAGGTGCAGTGCGCCGTTGCTCAAGAAGTCATTCGCCGAGCGGTGCAAAAACATTCAACGGCACGTGCATGCAGTCTCGCCATTTGCTGTACCTTATGAGCTGGATATGCTTCTGCTGTTTTGACCGATATGGTGGAACCGACTGCTCTCGACGGAAGTTCAGTTGAATCGCAAGCCGGCTCGAGCGTCCAGGAAGGTTTCCACTTTCAACTATACCGTGAAGCCCCCATCAACAAAACTTGAGCCCCAGGCCGAAAAGCACCCTCCCCGGCTCCCTGGCAATCCAGTGCGTGCCATTGCGCCTAGCAGGGCTCCGAGGGCTTCGGATACGGCTTTAGGGTTGCCAGGTTGCCGATCTAGGATGGGTTTATGGCAGGTTAAGGTATGTTAAGGTTCAGGGCCTTGAAAGCACAGGACTTTGAAATCCTTCGGGCCAAGGGCTTAGGCTGGGAGTCTTCCCGAAAGTCCGACAACCGTCTACATACCGTGCAAGTCGAAACCGGAAGCCGTAACTACCAAGGACCGCCGCAATCAACCTTAGAAGTCTCAACTCTGAAGCTCTCAATGTTACAGCCAATAATTACCCCCCAGGTGGGCTTGGTGCTTAGGGAGGTCGGCGTCAACCCAAAACACCCGCCTGGCCACCAACATGGCCTCTGTGCTCTCCATGCACGGCGACGGGCAAATCCTCTTGCCCAATACGTTCATGGCGCGGGTGGCAAGGGCGCGGCCTCTGCAGGGTGGTGTTTGGGGAAAGACCCTGAACCTGCAGCTCCAAAATCCTGAACCTTACATGAAACGCTTACCTTTAATTACACCGACGCCCTATAGGCATTAAGCCTTGTAAACTCACAAGCCCTGCACGTCAGCTCCACATACGCCCCGTTCGAGGGATTGTCACTCCGACCAAACCAATGAAGTTCTGCATATTATTCAATCAGTTTGGCCCGTTGGCCCGAGAAACCCTCAGTGTCCAACCGCAAAGGCAGTAAGATCCCAACCCCTAAACCACCAAACCCCGATTAACCCCTAAGCAACCTGCAGGGGTGGATGGGTCGACCGCAGCTGCCAGCTCAGTCTTCAAAGTGCGTAAGCCGAGATTTGGCGGCGAGGGCAGGTAGCGGAGGCCTCGCAGCTCTTCAAGGTTTGGGGTTTAGTCGGGCTCTCACAGCGTTTTAGGGATTGTTTCGGTGTGTAGTTCTTGCTTCTGTTGTTTCTGTTGCGGGATGGGGGTACCGGGGTGAGGTTTTGCAAGGTGCTGTGTGCGTGTGTGCATGTGTGCGTTTGCGCGCGCATGTGTGCGTGTCTGGCATACTTGGTACCAAACTTGTCCATCTCATCTTCGTTTTCATCATCATCTTCGTTTTCATCATCATCATCATCAACATCATCATCATCATCATGGTCAACAACATCATCATCAACATCATATTTGGTTCATGTTGTTTCGAAGCCATCAACTACATCTGCCTAGGAGATAAACATGTCTTCGGACCTTCGGCGCAGAATGTGAACTGCCAGTACGACGGCGACACAACAAAGATTAAGTGTGCGCGCGGGCGGGTAGGCGGTCGGGTGGGTGTAGGCATCGATGGCAGCTTCTTGGTGTAGGTGCAGAAACCACACCCACCTGTCATCGGAAAGTTAAAGGCCTTTGGCCCAAAGTAACAACCAACTAAGACTGCAACACATCCACCAATCCGCCAAGCCCCGCTGAGCTACTTCAAAGTTGATTTGGGGCCCCCTTTCTTCTGAGAAGGTGTCAAGGCCCGGCCTCTTGATTGGAGCTCCTCCTCTTGGTAGCCCTGCAGTGCCTCCAATTGGATTTGAGCCGCTGTGACGGCGCTTTGAGGTTGGTTCATGGCTTGGGGGTGAGTTGGGTTGAAGTCGCCAGCTGAGACCTTGAACCAAGGTGAAACACAAGCCGGAAATCCCACAAACCTAACAATCTCCGAAGGTGAGCACTGGTAAAGCTATCCACACCTAACCCCCCCGAACCTCTAGACCCTGTGAACTCAAAATCCACTACTGTAGTTACACAAAAGCCAGCAAGCCTCAAAGGTGATCAGCTGCATCAGAAGCGGCTGCACGACGCGGTTCGCCACCTGCTCGGTAGCTCAGTGACCGCAGTGTATTCACGGGCATGGCGGGTCTGCAAAGCTGATCACTAGGCCTTCAGCGCTTCAGGTCTTCCTGTATTCGGCTTCGTCTTGTAGGCTTGAGAGAGGGTTGACAAGGTGGACGCTCCTTGTTGTCCTGGACTACTTGCCATGCCAGTACCCAAGGAGCAACATCTTAACAAACCCGTGTGCGTCCGGTCGATCGTCTGGTTGGAAGGCTCAAGAAAGGCTTCCAGGGCATGTGTTGCTCACTGCTCCCTCCACAAAAACCTCCATAGAACTACAGTAACTACTGTAAAGCCTATAAAGGGTCTAGTCTATAAGCCCAACCCTTAAAATACCGAAGTACGAAGAAGACTAAGTCTCGGCAAGAACGCCCAATAAACGCTTTGCGCAACCATGAGAGTTTACAGGGTTTAGCGCGTTCTTTTTTGCCGGATGCTTAGTGCGTTTATGGTTTCGGGTGTCGCTTCGTGCCTAAGCAGGAGTCGTTCAGTTCGGAAGAAATAGTTCCCCCTTGTTTCGGCTGAACTCCAACATGAAATGAGACTGGCAGGAGTGGGGGGCCCTGTAACCCCAGTCCCTGCAATTCCCCCTCAACCGCCCACACCCTAATGCCCAAACGACCCTCCCCGAAAATCCCGCAAACCCCTAAACCCAAGCCCTAAATCCCCAATCTGTAGTTCTCTAAGCACATTTAATCCTTTTCTGAGGTGCTGATGACAAGGGTGCCGTAATATCGGGGCCCACCAAATCCTGAGACGCATGAATGCATAGTATGTTCGCATAGAAACCCCCAACTTCCTAAACCCAAAACCCTAACCCGCACCCCTAAACCCTGAACCCTAAACCCTGAACTCGAGGAAAGCCTCCACGGCATGGCCGAAGAGGCTCTGCCCAATCTCGTGGAACTGGTTCTCGCAGTCCTCCAGCCTGGCTTTGGAGTTTAGGGCATACAGGTTTAGGGAGTTTAAGGCATTCTCGGCTTTTGGTTTGGGTTTCTATAGGCTGCTTTCCGTTTCAGAGCCTCTTATAGTACCAGCAGACAAACACTAAAACCCCAGCTGAACTTGAACACACGCATGCACAGACAAACTTTCTGTCGGATTGTGAAGTGCGAGTGTAAGCAGCCTTGACCCGAATTTTGTTCCTGTGCAAGATTGAGACATGGGTGTAACCACAAGAAGGAACACGAGCGAGAACCACAACAAGAAACGCAGGAACCGCAACAAGAAATGTAGGAAACAGGACAGTAAATTGAGGAATCAGAGCGGCAAGTTGAAGAGCACCCCTTTGAAGCCACTGACACTGCAGAGTCGATATGCCAGAGCCTTTTGCGCCCACTGACTCAAAATGCCAGAATCTGTACTCCCCCCCGCGCCGTATCCCCCAGCCCCCGGGACCCCAGAGAGGCCACACGCAGGAGTACGATTTTAAGACTTTCAAGGCTCAAAAAGCCGAAATCTGTACGCCAGAGCACGGCGTGGGAGTTACGATTCTCGGGACTTTCAAGGCTGCCCCCCAGGCAGTACGATTTCGAGACTTTCAAGGCTCAAAATGCCGAAATTTGTACTCCTCCACGCCTGAAGTCAGAGGCCAGAGCACGGGCACCGAGCAGCACGATGTACTCCCCGGAAAACGTACCCCCCAGCCCGCTGGACCCCGGAGGCCAGGGCGCGGGCATGCGAGAGTATGATTTTCGAGACTTTCACGGCTCAAAATGCAGAAATCTGTACTCCCCTGCGTCCGTGGCCCGCCCCTCAGCCCCCTAACCCAAACAAACAAACTCTCCTTGAAATTGAAATGTATGTATCGGGCAAGAGTGACGATGAAATTGCATGTTGTTCCCCAAAGCTTCGAAGCCTCAGAAGCCTCAGTGAGGTTACCACGTAATCTTCTTGATGTTCTTGCAGCTTTGTTGTGGCAGCCGCAGAAGCTTGTTGATGTTCTCGGATCTTTGCCGAGGTTAACCCTCTCTCTCGCGCAAGAAGAGGCAAACAGGATGTGGAACAGGAGGACGCAAAGGAAGATGCAGAAGAGATTGGAAATCGCAGTCGAGGTCCACAAAAAGGCATTGTGTAGTGGGGCAAGACCAGCTGATTGGAGAAGCTCATAGAGCAATCAAGTTTCCGTAGAAATCATTGGCAATCACAGTACCGCTTCATCGATGCTGTAATGCCATGCTCGGCACACATGCTGGTTTCGCAACTGCACCTCGGGCTGCGACAACCTTCGACTGGGAGGGGGGCTTCTCCCGTCTTACGGCCGGTGCCGCCAGAGGGGCTGGGAGCCTCGTCGCCTCACATCCGCACAGCCTGCCTTCGGCCCTGCTGAAGCCGCCTTCGTGTTGCTATGTTTAGGAGAGCCTACCGATTGGTCGTGTAACTGCTTGTGCAGCTTTGTGCAAGCTTTGTGCAAAGTGGTTTGTTTGGTCAATGCGAAAGCTTCCTGGCATGGCCTGGCGATCAAATAGACTTTTCGTGGACGGAATCGCCTCACATTGGAAGACTGTAGCCCTAGCAAGTGGTGCAAGACGAAGCTACAACGGAGAATGCGGAAGGAGACATGGAAGAGGGATGGGCGTTGTAGAGGTGGAAAAAGAGGGTTGTAGGGCTGTGGAGAGACTCATAGACATGTGCCAGCTCCACTTTTGCAATGTCATGCTATGTAATTGCATATCATGCGCAGCAGCGATGCTAGATGGCCTGGTGTTCACCTCAACTTGCATGCGGAAAGTGTTTGATCAGACCACCCAGCCCCTGATGTCCGCTCTTGGTGTGGGTTTGTAAAAAAAGTCATGAGTTCACATGCACACTGGTTGCCCACACACACTCATACACACACACACACACACACACACACACACATACACTCACACACGCGCGCGTGCGCGCGCTCACCTACCTACCGATCTCAGAATGACCTGAGACAGACATGACAAAGGCCCTTCTCCAAGAGAAGCGGCTTTCGCATTTAGGAGCCTGATGGGTGAGCAGCCATCTTTCCTGTAGGCCGCGAGCACACCGCCACCTCAACTAATCCTGAACAGCTCCGAGGCCTCACGCCCTCAAAGATCAAGACACCATTGACCACTAAAGCCCTCAGTAACAGGTGGAGGTTTCTTCAGCTCTACACCTTCAATCGTGTAACACCTGAACACAACTGGCCCCTAATGCCTAAACCCAAGTTTCGGACCCTGGACAGCCAAGCCTTTCAATGCTCTCGTCGTCCAGCACGGCGCCACGAACAAGGTTCTGCACCACGCTTTCGTCCTGCGAACCCAACCCATCCCACTCCCCTTCTGAGCTGTAAGATGCCCTAAACTCATCAAAGGGCCTTTAGGGTTTGGGACTTGCTGGCGGCGTCTCGCTTCTCCAGGGGAGGTCTTGGGGATTTCGCATGCGAAGAGTTCCCAAAATTAGGGTGCCTCTTGGCTCTTGGTTGGTTCATCTTGATTAGAAGTGTGCCGGATTGCTTTACTCGAAAAAGACTCGCGCTTCGGGCTTCGGGTTTTGGGAGGTCGTCAAGGCCTCCCAGTGTAAGGCTTAGGGAAGCAAAGATGTCGGGTTGACGAAAAAAGGTCTTCAAGGTGTCGAGGGTGCAACCAGGAGGCAGAGGGAATCTCTGCTCGGGTCGTCAGGCGAAACACAAGGTCTCAGCTTTGAGTGCTCAACACTTTGAGTTTACGAGCCCGAGCCGTAAACTGCAAACCCAAGACAGAGGTCCTCGAAAGCGATTCGGAGGCGTTCGGCAGCGGTCAGCGTGGATGACCATGCCTCCTGGAGCGCCACGTTCGCACGTTCCTGGAGAAGATGCTTGCAGGAAGCCCAACAAGGCATAAGGCCCCTCGGCCCCAAACCCTAAATAGACCCTAACCCTAAACCCCTTAACCCTTCACCCCTAAACCATATAAGCTACAACTAGTAGGCCCCCTCTGCTCAAGAGGTCGGAGAGCTCAAGTTTGATTTAGGTTCAAAGACTCGGGGCCGACACTCCTGAACTTCAATGCTCCAAGCCTCTGAACCGCCTGGGCCAAATAACCTTGACATCCTCCTAAAAGCACAAACTCTTCCGAAGGCCTGAAACCGCGCCGCTGCAGTACCCTAAATCTCTCAACTTTGCAAGCCCTGAAACCGCAAAGCAATGAAATGAAATGCACGGGATCTTGCATCGCAACATAACGCCGTTTGAAGGCTTGATATACGAGATTCCGGTTTTTGCCGGATTTGGGCGCTTCATTTTTCCCTGCTTTGCGCTGACATGACAGGCCTTTCCAGCCTTCCCCAAACTTCTGGGCTTCGACCTTTTGGAACCTTTTCGGGCCTCCAGCGTCACATGGCCGGCCATCTGAAGCCCCAAGGCTGACCAGATTTGGGTAAGTCTCATATGCGGGGTATTGGCTCAGCCGCACACCTTTTGTCCAATTCTCGGTTTCCGGCAGGGCATGATCATGGAGCCATCGCAAGCTGGGGTTGGGGCCCGGGGGCCTTCCACATCTGCGAGCAAGCATTGTAGCATTGAAAGGAAAAGGACACACTAAAAGGTGGGAATGTGAGTCAGGGCGAGGTATTTCAGGTTCGAAATAAACAAACACACACACACAAAGTCTATTGATCGTGACCTTGGAGCGTTCAGAGTTCGGAATTTAGGACAAAGGCCAGCGAAGCTACAACCTTCTCCAGACGGCTTCAGGAATCCACTCACTCGTGGGTCTCGCGGCCAAGTGTCGTGCGGAACAAAACTGGTTCGGTAGCGTAGTCGCGCTGATAGCACAGGATGCCAGCTAACCCTCCTGAAGCAACCCAAACCCTAAGACCCTCTTAAAAACATCACAGTTGGCCCTGAAGTTCTATAGGGGTCAAACCCCCCTGAACTCCTGAGTCTGGATGAGTTTAAGCAACCCTTGACCCGCATGCCCAAAGCTCTGGTTATGCCCTGGCCTCACCGCGTGTCACGCGCTGCCAGGCCTCGCGGAGTAGAGAGGTGTCGGCTCCTGGAAAAGGAGAAGACTTTAGGAAACTTTAGGGTCTATAGGGTTTGGGTTAAAGAGGCTGTCTTTTTGCACCAAAGCAAAAGACATGGCTTTCAAGAAGCTTCAGCACAAAGAAGGCGGAGCCCGATTTTTGCCTAATGATAGCCTACGGGTGCTTGTAATGGAACCGACCCCAACAAAAAGCTGGAATAGCACATGTATTATGTTTGTAGTGGAATCATAATCGAAGAAGCCATAGTCATAATCAACTTGATGGGACCATGATAATACTTACAACAATAATCGTAAGCACCAACAGTACGAATACACTGAAATAAGAACAGAATCAAAGCCTAAAGGTACGCAAAGGGAGCGACTAGAAGCAGGATTGCGGTGTCGAGGTTGTGTTTGAGCTCTCGGATGAGGCTTGGGTTTGGCTTAAGACGCCCAGCAAGCCCAGTTTGTGGTTTGAGTTGGGGTCCATGTTTCGGGGTTCGGGGTCGGGGGCTGTGGGTTTACGGAGTTTACGAGTTTACGGTTCGCTTCTCGGGTTCGGTTTGGGAGTTGAGGGAGCCGATCAGCTTCCTGCACACTCGGAGAAATTGGCAGCCACATGCAGCGCGGCATCTGTGTCGTCCAAGACCTGGAGGAGAAGAGCAACAAAAGCGTAAGAGTCGTGAGAGTCGAAACATGGCTTCGAGTCTCAAGCCTCATGGCCTGGCTCCGGCACAACTTTGAGGGTCTTACCCGAAGAATCCCGCTGCCAAGCCTGTAGACGCAGCATTGTGAAGGTGTTGTGCTTCTCGTGCAGTGTCAGGAAGCCCTCCAAGAGGGAGCTCCAAAGGACCTGGCCTCAGAGCATGACATCATAAAGTGAGGGTCGATCTCCAACAAAGCTACCCCAAACCCTGGACGCGTCGGTACATAACAGGGGAAGCCCTGAACTTCATCTTGGCCAGGACGACATCTGCATCGCAACTGCTCAAACCTGGTTAAGCGTCAACTCTCCCCGCACCCCTGAGACGAAGACCTCAGCCCCCACATCCTAATCTCCTAAGGCCTCAACCAACTGAGCCCCGAAAGCCCCAAACCCCTCCAGTGGTCCATGCTCAAAATACAAAAACACAAAAACTAGCCCTCTCCCCCACCCGAAGTATCGCACCCCATACAACAACACAACTCAAACCAGACAAGACAAGTAATCTGAAAAGTAAAAAACACAAAATAAGAAGAATTAACTAGGACCCTCGCGACCAAGTGGCTCCCCGCATCCAGTGTGACGGGTCCACTGTGCGGCAGCCACAGGCGAAGCGCCCGGGCTCGCTCTCCAAGCGCCCGCCGCTGCGCAGACTGGTCCCTGAGTGTGCTTTGCAGGGGTTGCGGGGCAGGCCTTGCAACGGGCTCTATAAACAAGGGGACGGTTCAGAGGGGATGTAGGTTTTTGTTGGGGGTTGCTTTGGTTTTCGGGCTTTGGGGGTTGAGGTGGTTCAAGATAGGTGCGCAAGTGCGGAAGCTGGCGCCTCAGGAACTCCAGCTTGTCGCGGATCTGCCGCTGGGCGGCCCCTTCGGGCTCTTGGACCAGGCGCTTGGCGAAATGTGCCCGGAAGTGGCGCAACATGCCACCTGGGTGAAGAGCTTGAAATGGGGTCTTTTTAGCCGTATTATAGCAGTTCTCGAGTTGTGCGGTGCAGGGATAACCACGAGCCGCCGCGCGGCGCAGGGCGTGTGCGCGGAACGGCCAGGTCTCGTGGGAGGCGTTGCTTGTGAATGCGGCCGCCCGGGAGAGGAGCTGGGCGGAGGCATCCTGCGTGTGAAAGTTGCCAGGGCTTTAGGTCTGAGTCTAAGGCTTGGCTTACCTTTGGTTAGTAGAGAATGGAAGAATGGTAGTCATATATAGTAGTTAGTAGTTATAATTGTATCCCATTCCTCCATTAACCACTAACCACTAACCAAAGGTAAGTTGGGGCTATTAAGGTGTATGTCAGGAAGTCGAGGATTGAAGGGCTCAATTCACGGGGATCAACAAGATCTGAAAGCAGGGCCTTGTGGTTGGGTTCCAAAAACCTTTCCCACAAGGAGCGCTTTGTGGTTGCGACTCTGAGGTTTGGGGTGCTGAATTAGTTTAGGGTCTGAGGAGTCTTGGCTTTAGGGGGTTTAGGGTTTAGGGACCCTAAACCCTAAACCCATCGACGCGTCGGGGCTCTGCAACCTGCATGCAAACGCACGACGTCCCCAGTGTCGAAATCCTATACCTGCCGCTTGCTTACCAGATCCCCAACCCCCAACCCCCTCTAAACCCTGAGTACCCCAATTACCGCAACCCCAAAACACCAGCCTAAACACCAAAACCCTGAAGCCCCTACAGCCTCAGAGAACCCCCAAACTCGGAACTCGCATCTTGCAACGACGTCCAGTCCGGACCACTCCCCAAGACAGAAGGATGATTCAGGATGATCCTTCTACTGGACCTACCGTTCTCCTCGTGCCAGCCCAAAACATCTCGGGAGAGGCTCGCAGACTCGCTGGGCAGCTCCACTCGGAGCTCCTCCAAGAGCTCCTCTTCTAAAGCCTAAACCCTAAACCCTAAGCAGCCCGGACCAGCCCGAGCCGCTGAGAACTTGCACGTTCTCAGCTTCTCTGGTGCTTTGGCTCTGAAATTTGGGATAGAAAGTGGTACTATCCAAAAACTGGTGACAGGGATGGAGGTTCAATGTGGCTTGAGGCATTTAGGTTGTCTAAGACTTTTGAAACTTTAAGGTTGGTAAAGTAGGTGGCTTGGCAAGCTGTCCGAAGTGCGTTCGTGCATGAGTCCGTGGCTGCAACACCCCCGCCCTCTGTCACTGTGGAAGCCTTTTAACTTTAACACTACCACCCTGAATGAGTAGGGTGCAGATGCAAGCAAGTGCAGAATGCGGTACCACCTGCGCACGCTGCCGAGAGTTATGTACAGTACGAGTGCACTTCCACCAGCCTCGGGGATAGCTTCATGTAGTGGCTCTTGGGTTTCGGATTGAGGGCTCAGGGTTCCAGCAATAGCCAGCTCCTTCGGTGTAGGCGCGCGCCATTGCCACCTGGCAGTTGGGAACCAAGGGTCTTCGGGAAGTGAATCTTAAAAAAGTGTTGAGTAGCTTGCGAAATGGGGCCCCTTTTGGTGGGAATAATTCAGTGCCGGATTAGACCCGGAAGTGGGCATGCGCGCCGCGCAGACCGCTATGATTGGCAGCAGGCGACATCTACCCAAGGGCAGATGCTGTTGTCTGTTGGACAGCAGGCCAGTTGGCCAAAACCACACTTGGGCTGCCGCGGATTCCACACGAGCCTTCCTAGCTAGTCGAAGTCGGCCGGGTGGCAGGAAATTCAAGCCCAAAAACGAGCATCCAAAAGGAGAGGCAACGCACGGAGAGAGAGAAGCAAAAGGAAGCAGCTCAAAAAACTCGGCAAAAAAACGATAAAGAAAAAACATGCCCTTCAGCATTTAGGAGTTGTCTGCTTTGAGAGCGGCGGTCTTCCAATGAACTTCCTAAGGGGCCCCGACAAACCTTTACTCTTGAAAACTGTGTGCGGCCCAAATGTGCTCTGAAGCTTCGGCGCTTAGAGGTTTGAGGCATTAGGGCGTCTGTGCCTATTGAGACACCCTAAATGTATCCTAAATGTTAAGTCCCAAAGCAGCCTAAACCCCACCTGTCATCCATCCCGTCATTCCTGGCGACCATCCGCGTTTGACTCGTCAACTGACTTCGATCCGAAAGCTGCGTTCCCACGGCCCAGAGTATGTACTTGGTCCTGAGATTCTTCGGTCTGGGGAAGGTTTGCGGCATAAGACTATGGGGCTTTAGGATTTTAAGGTTTTCGCTTTAGGGACTTTAGCGTCGCGGGTTTCGCTAGAGCTGTGGTGGAGGTTTCGGGTCGCACGGCTTTGGGCTGGTGGGGCTTCGAGGTCTTCGAGTTTTTGGCATTTTTTCTTGAGGGCTCCTTTCCGACTGCACCAGTTGACATGTATCAGAATCCCCAGTAGCGGAGACTTACGTGGTCGTATTGCCACCGGATCAACAACGGAACATCTCAGTCACAGCACAGACCGGAATGAACCAGAAACAGCATGTGCTAAGACACGCCCCCGGCACCTCAATTCACTGCACACCCACATCACCCTCAGGGACAAAGATCAGCACAAATCACGTCAATCTTCGTCGGTCACGCGTCCCTCCGCATGATCCATAAATGGCCTGAGTACAAGATACCACCTCAGTAGCCCGTGTGTTTCCTCGACCTGCGCTCGATCAGCTTCCTGCTTATAGCACTGAGTGGATTGAACTTGAGGATTATTTTTTTTGTTTTTTTTTTTTTTTTTTTTGGGGGGGGGGGGGGGGGGGGGTGAGGGATTTTAAAAAAAAATCGGATTTCGATTCCATAAAACTGAATCAAGAAATCAAAAGATATCAAAAGCTCTGCATGCACGGGGCGGTTCAATATCCTCCTGTACCAGGGAATGGAGTTTCTCATTCTGGCTACAAACGGTGGGCGGCCTGTCCCGTCCCTGCATGCACAATCAGTGAGAGACATCCGATGGTGTAGACTGGTTCTATTTTTATCTTGTTTTTCCTTTTGACCATGAGGCGATGACTTTTGCTTTGGTTTGTAGTCAGAATGGTTTTGTACATTTTCACACTTGATAGCTTCATTCCACCACACCATATTTGTGGAATATTCTGTCGTTTCAACCGCGATAAATAAAGCGATCACGTCCGACGTCTCTTCCTTGATAAAAGAGTGCCTTACTTTGTCCCCCGCAGATCAAGCGGTGATGCACTGATTCTCCTTTTGTTTGTAGCAAGGCTGGCTGTGTTTAAGATGTTTTCGTTTACCACCCCCCCCCCACCCAATAAAGATGACGCGCGACCTCTCGTGTCGATTGGAAGTCTAAGACGGCTCTTTTTTCCATTCGCTTTTCTCATTTTATCCGCGATAAAGCGAGGACGCGTCACTTATCTTTCTGATTGTTGTATTAGTGGCTTCGTTCATATCTGTTCTTATCCTTGCACCCTCCTTAAAGCGATGAAATACGACTTTTCTGAGCATTTGCAAGAAGATTCTTTCGTTTTCGCCTTAGAGATCACGAATGAGATATGGGGCACTCCGAGGCAGTGTCGAAATACGGGCCCGTGTTTCTACACTTGCCGGATACTGGTTCACAAAAAGATTGTTTCGTCGTGTGCTAAACCTGAGTATGTATGTCTGAATTGAAAAGGAGACCGCCAGGCTAAGTCCCGAGTCAAAGCCATGGGCATAAACTAACAAAAGTTAATGCAGAAGACAGTCTCACCACAAACAAGTAGCAAGACGATGGAGCGAGTGATGGTATACAGGCCCGTGTTGTGTGACTCACAAAGGTGTTTCAGAATAACAACAGCAATAACATGAGAACAGAACTAGCTGAATCCAGACAACAACTGTGATCATCGTTGTAATGGCAGTAATTGTAGTAGGAGCAAGAGCAAGAGCAAGCGCAAGCGCAAGGGCAAGCGCAGGGGCACGGGCAAGAGCAAGTGTAAGAGTAAGAGGACGAGTAAGAGTAGGAGTCAGAGTAAGAGTAAAGGGTAAAGGGTAAAGGGTAAGGGTAAAGGGTGAATGGTAAAGGGTAAGGGGTAGAGGGTGAAGGGTAAAGAGTAAACAATAAAGAATAAGAGTAAAGTGTAATCTTAAAACCTGACGAGCTAGCAACACAGGGTTTTCAACTCCCGCCCCACCCCAAACCCGAACCCGAGCAGCCAAGCATCTGGTAATCCAGGAGAGCCTGCATGTTGTTTGTCAGCACACGGTGAGACGATTCCTTTGCTGGGAGACGTGGGTTGCTGGTTTATCACTTTATGTGGCTTACTGGGTTTATCAGGATTTCAACGGGGCTTGTGGTCTGCTAAAGCTTGTAGTGATTGTGATTGTAATGCTGGTATAGTTTCAGGGGGCTTTAAGGTTCAGGATGAAGACAGCCCGAAATACATGAATGTTCAAACCCTCCACTCGGCCTGGTGAGGGTTAGCCTTGTCGGGTCGGCCAAATAAAGATTTCGACCCAAAATAATTAATCAGAGACAGAGACCGTTAGCACACGTTTTAAGCCTCGAACGCTTGATACCCCACAACACAAACCCTGTAAGCCCTAAGCCCATTTGCCGAGGCACTAAGCTCTGCAGGATGGCCGAGGAGCCGGCGCGAACGGAATCATGGATGCAGAAGAGGTCGCACATGACCTGACAAGAATAGCAGCGTTCGGGCTTCGCAGGCTTCGGGTTTAGGGGACAAGCCATATCCGCATCTCGGCGCCCACATGTGGCCACGATTTGCAACGATCTCGCCTTGGACAGGCCATACCTGCATGGCCGGTGCTATCCCCCCTTCGAGTTGCTGTATCCCACAAATCCTGACTGCCAAAGCCGTTCCGTACCTACCCCTAGACATTCCACTCTCAACCCCGCAGTGCCAAGGTACCGCAGGGGCATCCAATCTACGAAAGCAGCCTCGCTCGCTTTCTCTGCATTTTCTCCGCTGCTGTCCCCAGGTGGCTTCGGTTGTGGCATGGTCTCTTCCTATCAAGGAAGCCCAGTGTTGTCTCGTCAGGGGTTGAGAATATTAAGGCTATGAACTGGGTTGCCTGACCCCTCGCCCTACATGCTTTGGGATGGACTCCCTAGCTCTGAAGCTCTCAAGTTTTGAGATTTACGGTGAGCTTGCTCAGATTAGATTGAGGATCAACGCACAGCCGTGGACTTAAGGCTCTGACTGTCTCATGGGTCCTGCAGCTTCTCCGAGGCCTTCCTTTCTTCTTGTGGAGATGGCTCCTTGAATGCGGCGATGTCGGTCTTGAATTTGTCTTCCACCGCGTTGATCTTTTCTTTCACCTCGTCTTTCGCCTGGTCCATGTTGGGAACGTGTTGAAGGCTGAAATCTGTTGAGGTAGGATCTGCAAAGTTGATGCCACAACTTGACACTCTGACACTGCCCGCCTTCTTCACGTTGCCAGGGAAGTCCTGTATCCTTGTCATGAAAGCACGGGCTTTATTTAATTCTTTGGGATCCCTCATCGAAATCCGAGAACACACACCCCCGGCCGTTACAGCTCTAGTCTCCGATAAGTCCAAGACTTGAGCCGCCCTAAATCGCGAACCCGTAGTCACCAAAACTCTTCATGCCCACCTTGGCTGCCAAATGCTGCCAACCCATTTCAATGCTTCTACCCGAACAAGGCTCAACAGCGAGTGGCGCCTTTGGGGATAGCCGAGTACAGCCCTCTTTTGGGGCATGCTTGCTCCTCCCCTCATTCCCTCCCCCCTCTCGATACTCCAATGCTTGATATGCCTGCAGCGCCCGGAGACCTTTGCAGCGAAAGGACCCTAGCCCAGGGACCAACAAAGTCCTCTACTTGGGCTTAGGACTTGTCCAAACCGTATACTGGGTGCAGGGTGTAGGGTTCTAATGCGTATCTAAACTGTAAACTAGGTTGCAACTTGGATGAGCCGAAGGGTCGGCTTTCCCATGGCCTGTACGTCGTTGTAGGCCTGCTTGGCCGTGGCGACCTTCATTTGGAGCGGCGTTAGGGCCAGGGTTTAGGGATGTAGGATTTGGGGTCTGGGAGTAAACGTGTAGGCTGCAAAGCAGTCTGGTTCAATCAACGCAGTCAAACGCTATGCGATTGGCTGTTACGGCCTGACTGTGGTGGGCGGCCTGAGCTCGAGGCTAAGGTTTTGGCTTTGGAATCTGATGCTTTCGGAGGGCCTGCCTTCGCGCTTGTTACGTTGACGATCTTGGTGGCCAGGCGGACGGACGTGGAGGCAACCGACTTGGCGTGGCCATACGCAGCTTTGGCAGTGGACACGATGCTGCGGACGATTGCTTTCTCCATCAGCTTTTGCTGGACGGCCTTCGCCTTTTTGCCAAGTAGGTTCTTCGTTTCCAAGGCACCTTCCGCAAAGCTGCCCCACGGAATGGCGCTAGCGATGGCGGCCGCCACAGCCACACCGTCAAAGATGGCTTGTGTCCTGCATCATGTACCACTATGTACGTATGTACGCACGTATGTGTGTATGCATGCATGCATGCATACATGCATGGCTCTCTGTGTGTCTGTCCGTCCCTCGGTCTGTCTCTGTGTGGTATACATGCAACTATTTCTGTATGTATGTATGTATGTATGTTTAAGTATGTATGTGTGTATGAGCCCCTTTGTACTGTCGAGCAGTAGCAGGGTGCAGTTGCAGGTAGACTAGTGTGTTGCAACAGGCCACGCAATTATCGATCCCTTTGCTGCTAATTCAAATCCTCTGCTTGAATGGACTGCTGTTGCCTATAATCCACCGTCCTGCAAGCCTGACAGGCTACAACACATCTTGCGCGAACTTGATTTCAACACAATCATTGGACTCCAGGGCCCTGAAGGGCAGTAATTAACAGAAGGGCCTCTGCAAACGAAATGGAAGTTCGGCAGTGTAGGTTGGAAAGTATCATGGGTATGATTTCCCATGTAAGCTGGCTGCCTGTATACGCAGCGGGGTGCAGGTGTTATTGTTGCACTTCACGGAAAGGCCTTCAGTCCGAGAAACTTTGCTAAAGTCATTTCTCCATCAAAAGAATTCTCGAGCAGACTTGTTGGAGTACGTGTCAAGCGAAAAAATGCCGACTTCTGCGTTCTGTCGGTATACGTACCAGTTGAGCCGCACAAGCAAGCTGAGCAACGATTGGTGGCCCGATTGTGGTCGGATGTTGACTGGGTTGTTCGTCAGCTTCCTGGCCGTTTTGTGCTAATGGACGTGTTGGCAGCATTCCTTCTGACGGGATTGGGAAGAACTACAATGGCAGCCACTGGCGTCATCTGGTCGATCAGCAGCACTTGGTCGCTGTTAACACTGTTTGGCGATTGGACCCACATGGAGGGCAATATGGGAACGACATCTCGCATTGATCCGACGTGCGTGTTATGCTGGAGCGGTGGAGACTTGTGGCAGGTTGCTGGCGACGACGTCGGGAGCATCACAAACTTTGCAAGCGTGATCGCTTGCAGTGTGACATGTCCATGGTACATGCGCTTTCGTATTCTTACCGAACCAGGCAGATGTCAAACATGTTGCAGTTGGCGCGGCGTCTATCGGGTAAATCGTTGGGGGTCAAGCGACGACGTTATGATAAACCCATTCGTGAACAGCCTGATGGTGGCTGTCAGGCAGTGGTCACTTCATGCGCTGATCGAGCGACTAATGATCAACAGCCGAAGCACAGTGCATACACGGATCGTGCGATTGCCGCAGAACTTGCGCATCCGGACATGCATGACATTTCAAGCGTATTTGGCAACACAAGCTTCGCAAGACTGTTCCGCCGTGGAGTGCGCCGGCTGAAGTCTGGCGGATGTTGTTTAGGCCGGGATGGTTCTTACGGCAACCCCTGTATGGAGTTGGTTTTTGTCCTCCGTCGAATCCTTTTCACTTCCGCCGACGCTTCTTTCTTTTGGTTCGTGGAATACAAGCTTTGGCCACAAAACCGGAACGCACAACGAAAAAGATGGATGTGCAGCTGTGCCTGTGGTCAACTGTTTGGACCCTGTTGGGAAAGGCTTTTACACGACTATTTGGGAGCGTGGTTAAGACAGTCTTATCGACATTATGCGTCAGGCTACCTTTCCAACAAATGTCACTTGGATGCTATTGTTCAACAACACGTGGCTTTTCGTGAAAGGTAGGCTGGTGTGTCCAGCTGCAAAGCTTTCTATGATGTGACAAAGGCTCTCAACAGCCCTTCGCATGACATTAATGTTAGCCGTCGGATGCGCATGGTTGTTCCTCGTCGGGACTTTGAGCTCATGCGTCAACGGTATGCGTGCGCTGCGGTGTGCAAGGATGCTTCAGACGGCTTGATATGCTTCTCGCCGCAAGCGGCAGCTTTGCAGGGAGATTGTTGTGCATCTAACATGTTTTTGGAGGTGTGCCATCCTTGTGTGGACGATTGGTTGGACCGCATTCGGCAGAAACTTCCAGATACGAGGGTGCAGGTTGTTGACCCCATCAATGATGCTGGTGAATTGGATAGTGGACGTCGTTTGGTTAGACGTTTGCAACACATCTATTTGGGAATCTTGGCTGAATATCGCCATGAGGTTCTGTTGGTGGATACATCTGAGTTGTGCAACAAGTTCGCTCCCATGAAGTACCCCGGTGCATGCCCTCGCTGGACATCCTCGATGAATCTCACCGGTTGATGAGGGCTAGCTTTACAAATGTGAATGTTGTCTGGATGATGGATCTGTGTGTGGAGAGACTTTTCCCAGCAAGCAGCAGCTTGTTCAGCCCACAGTACTTCCGGGCTACACACAAACCAATGTCCGCTGTCGACACGTATTTGCAAACATTCGCACCGCAGGGCAACATCTACGGCACATCTTTGCAACGCAGGAAATGCACCGGTCGTGGTAGTTTCACCGTGTTGGAGCCAGTACGACCAGCTGATTACATGTGTCCTGAGTGTGATTTTACAGCGACTTCGCTGGATAAACAAAGCGTGATCATGTGGTTGCTCACTTTGGTGGCCCTCACACGGGCCCGAGTCTTGTCACCTGTAGCCTTTTGACTCAAAAGCTCAAGGGGTCCGCTTGCTTCGCTGGTGTCGTCATGGATGGATGGGACATGACGAAGCGGGCAGGTGAGGGCAAGCCTCATGTGTCACAGGAACGGCAGGCCATCAGCACAGAAGCGCTATTGGCAGAGGCCATGCTTTTGATGTCGAAGCTAACTCTGAAAGCAGAGCTTGACGTGCATGAACTACAGGCTGCGACGTTTCGTATCATCATCAGTACCCAGATGTCAGCATTTGTTGAAACCCATGCCACCATGAAAGCGTATGCCGCTGCCAGCAAGCAGCCTCGCGACAATGGTCAGGCTGCTCTTTTTGGTGAGCCTCATGCTCATGTTTGGTCATGTTTCTTGAAGGCCGCGTTGGATGTGCAGGGCATGTTCGAAGAGCACGTACAGCGCATCAACGAGCATATACGAGCATCAGATCCGCATACGTCATTGATGCTGTTGTCGTGGCAATGGTACTCAGTGGTGCGAGGGAGCGGCGTGGACAGGCACCTCAATCCAGCATGGCAAGGGAGCTCCAAAGCCTTCAGGCTGCGCCACTGGCAGCATCATGGATCTTCTGTACTACCGAGGAACGAGGGAGTGCTGCGACCGCGCTGTCTTGCTCCTCTAACATGACACTCGTGCGACAGAGGTTGAAACAAATAAGAATGTGTGTGTATGTATGTATGTGTATGTATGTATGTGTATGTATGTATGTACGTATGCATGTACGTATGTATGTATGTCTGTGTGTGTGGGGGGGGGTACCCGTACCCTCATCGGTGTTGGGATTCAGCCACTTCCCCGACCTACATGTTTGGCCTGGGGGACATCCTTTTCTTGATCACCTTTCTTACGGGGCAGCATTCCAACTGCGGAGCTAAAGAACCTGAGGCCCGAGCTTGGCCAGCGCCTTGCTGATCTTGCTTTCCATCTTCCTTGACCGCTCGAGGAACTGCATTCTTAAGATGGCTGCTTATTGACAAGCCCAGGGGAAAATTGAAATAGGTGCTCTTGAACGATCTAGCTTCTTTTCTTGCGCGGCAGCACCCGAAAAGAGGTGGTCGCGCTGCTTCTCGCGGCTGCTCGCTTCCCAGAAATCCTAGCACCAATACGTTCGGTGGTTTTATAGCGTGTAGAGCAGCTTAGGGCCTATGCGGGCTAAGGGGTTTGGATCGGCCATGACGCAAAGATTGGCGCCCTTTAGTCTCCACACCACAGACCCAAAAATCTGGCACCAGGTTAAAAACTAGGTAACTAGATACCGTACACTATGTAGAGGATAGGATTTCAGTTTCAGATCGCAATTGTTTGGGTCAGCCCTTCTTGAAAACGGGGCTTACCCCAGACCGTTCAGCCCTCTATCCAGCTAAAGTTTATGAGGCCTGAAGCTCTTTCTGGACTACCTCAAACAACGAAACCTCTCAACACCCCAATCCCTGAAACCCCTACAGTAGACTATGAACAGCCCTGAACAACCAGTGATGCAGCCGGGCCTTCTCAGTGATACCCTTGGGCAAGCCCGGGACTGGCTTCTCTGCATTGAAGGTGTGGTAGCATGGGTTCCCTTCCTCCACAGAGCCTACAGGGACAAAAACACACAGCCCCGGGCAATCCTTAAAGGATACCAAACACCCTCAAAAAAATGGCTTCACTGCCCTAGACTCAGTTGAACCCTTTGCGACAGGGTGTTGACAAGCGCGCCAGAGTAGAGTGCGGGGTTTTGCAAGACGGAAGGATCGCAGTAGGCCGCATAGTCCTTAGCGACTCCGGGCCTGAATCTTCTGCGCTTTGGGTTGCTGGGTTTAGGCTTTGGCGGGAATATGGAGTTTCGAACCTATCGGGCTGTTCTGGGCTGTAGGGTCAGTCGGGTTCGTCGGCTGTTTTCCTAGCAATCCAGCATCAACTCCCAACCAAAATCCCCCAAACCCTTTCCCGAAAGGGTTCTGTACAAGCTTGCTGCGAACTTGAAAAGACCTGAACACAAACAAACACCATCTACGCTAAACAAAAGCGAAGTTTAAAACCCTAAAACCTAAACTGTTGAACGGGTCAGCGGCCGGCTGCGCGGCATGGAACTCGGACAACTTGGGATAAGTCGGCTGCGTCTTCGGGAAAGGACTGGCTGGAGTCCTGGGCTCTTAGAGTGTTGGTGTGAGGGCTACGTACTTTCGGGTTTAAGGTTTCGGATTGAAGGTTGCTCGTGCTGCTGATCCAATTCTTGCATGGGAACAATCCTGCAGCACCCAATAACTTTCAAAAGGAAAAACCAGGAATTAGATGGGCCCGTATTGCATATAGTTGCAGGTCTAAGACTTTGGTGTTTGTCATCGTTCGCTTGCCGTACATGTGGAGCTCCTTGCCCACTGCCACTCGTGAGGATTAAGGCTTCAGACTTTTGGGCTGTCTGTCACGCGATGGGACGTCCTTGTTTCAGGATATCGCGCTTATAACTTATGAGATGCTTATACCTTTAGGACCCGGAGCCATAAGCATCACTTTTGAAAGCCCGACTTTAGTGCAGCCCCGGCTCGAATCCTTAATGACGCTGCTTCCTAGCGGGCTGATGGGAACCGCTGAGAAGTTGCCCTGAGCGTCCGCGCTCAGCTGGATTGGCGAGACTACCTGCATTCGTTGCTTTGGTTAGTATGGAATGGAAGAATGGTGGTAATAGTAGTTGTAATTGTACCCCATTCCTCCATTCCCTACTAACCAAAGGTAAGATTCGTTGCTTTGGGGAGCTTCCGGCTTGGGGCTAACGACTTGAAGCCCTCGGCCACCTCGCTGGCGGCGGATCCCACCACATCACCCGCGACCCTCAGCTCCCAGGAAGCCAGCCACCTCACACGTCAGGTGCTTCTTGGGATTGCGGTTGAACCCGAAGAGTTCGTAAACTCTCCCGGGCACCACCCTAAATTCTCGAAGGCTCACGCCAACGCACACCGCAAGCCAAAGCACAGCAGCTTCGCTAAGCCCAAAACCCAAACCGGAAGCCTTTCATCCCCAAACCGGGCCCTTACCCCGACGACCGTAAACCCTAAACTCCGTAACAGAAACTCTGCCCTAGACCCAAACCCTTAACCTTCGCGTTTGTCACACCTGATCCTCAGCTTTAGCACTACAAGATGCTTGGCTGTTGGCTCCGTGGAACTTGTGTTCTTGTACTGCATAACGGTACAACTATCGCTTCGGTGATTGATGCGACTGTACTGGCCATCGCTTCACTGCTTGTCGCGGCTACGGCCATCGCTTCAGTGATTCTCACGGTTGCATTGCCAATCATCTTCGGTATTCTCACGACCCTCAACCCTACGGCCTAAAGCTATCAACTTGATAGTCCCAATGCCTCAGAAGCCCGGGAGCCCAAAAACATGCAAAGCTCAGACCTCTTAGCACCAAGCCTCGCACAATCAGGGGCTTAATTCGGGGGTCTGTGGGCTCTGAGCCCATGCAAGGCCTTGAACCCAGAGGCCCCTTGACTTTTTACGCCTCTTGTAACAACCAAACAATCAAATTCCCTAATCGCGTAAGTCTAAGCCCTAGAACCCTAACCTCCAAATGGCAAACCCCACCTCAAACCCCAAACCCCCGAGACAAACCTTGGGAGGCTTGGTCCCTTGTGTGTGAGCCTTCGTATCCCTTCGTCCTTCATGCGAATCGAGGCACTTATTCCAGCTCAGCGTGGCCTCCTCCGCAGGTTCGGTCACGTCTGGGCTTCCCAACTCTGCGATCGACGTCCTGGCCAGGGCGGATGCGTAGGATTTGGGTGGCGGTGCTGGTTAGAGGTATACAAGAGGGGTGAAGAGGTTGGGGGTGGCTGTATCGCCCTAGGGCTCAGGACGCTTTAGGAGTCTGTGCTTCATACTTATAAGGTCAACTCTCATGCCCTCAGCCCTGAGAGCCCTGGACCCTCAAGTCTCAAGCCTGTTGTAGAAAGGTGCTCCCGTTTGATCCACAGCAGTGGGGCAGTAGTAGCCCTCGAAGCTCTTGTACGGCTTGCTCTCGCGGGTGTTGGATTTGAACCTGAAGCCAAGTGGCTGCTGCAGTTGACAGCACCTCGGCATCAAATTCCTCTCATGTTGGGACACTATGTCTACACCTAGGGTGAGGCAAGGCAGTCCTCAGTGCAGTTTCTGGCCGACCTCATCTTCATGCCGCTCGCGTCGTAGACGAGTCCACTGACCACCTCGCCATTCCTGCAATGGGGATCCATGGGCTGCTGGCAGTTGGAGAGCAAGACCTCGTCAAGTTACGTCAAAACGGGAAAACCGTAAGCTTAAGGGCTTCTTGAGGCGTAAGCTGGGAAATTAAGCAAACCCCTTGTTGGTCCTTCGAGCCCTGGAAATGTGGAAGGCTATGACAAGGTAAGGCCCCAAAAAAAGCCCCAAAGAGAGCCCAGAGTCCGTCCGTCGGCAGAAAAGCCGCGCGGACGTCCAGCTGAAGGGCCCGGAGTGACTGTTTTTTTGCTGTTTGACGGGAATGCCAGGGAGGTTGTACCTGAGCTGCGTGTTCCACCCCGTTCCACCCCTGAACCTTATTTCGGCAACTGGACAAGCCCAGGACCCAGGGAGCAACAGACTCATGCACCGGCAAAGCCCGTGAAGCGCGCGTCCCATCACCCTTGAACCTCAAAAGCATATAATAATTCAGAAACACCAGTCCCCAAAGCCTCACCATCCACCAGCAAAGCAAACCGAAAGCTGAGCAAAGGTTTGCAGGTTTAGCTCCCAAGATGCCAGCCACTCACTGCAGTGCCTGGAGGACACATCGCGGAGCCAGAGAGTACTTCGTGGACAGTCTCAGAACCCGCGCCCACTTGCAAGCAATGGGAGCTGGTCCTGCACTTTCGGGTCTTGGGCGCCAGCAAACCCATGGCTTAGTTAGGGTTGCGCTCCCGTAACTTCCAAGCTCCTGCCCGATTACCTCAACCGTTTTTACCCTGTATACCACCCTACGTTTTTCAACATGTTTTTCCAACATCTCTAATATTGACATCCCCACCTGCCCCGAGTTTCCCTAAGCATCTACCTTATCACCATAAAATTCTCAATTCCTGACTTCCCCACCTTAAGCATTTCTCCTACATAATCTCCCTAAAAATCCTTATTAAAATCCTCAGCCCTGGAAACTCAAAAAGCCTAACAAAATCAATCTTTACAAATATCCTTGAAAAGATAAATTCTGATAATTCCTATCTTTGACCCTTCTTCACTTCGTATACATCTCCGTCTTTGATGATTTCTTAATATTCTAAGGTGCTTCGTTTGGGTTCTCTGATTTCACCGTTGTTGAGTTTGCTTAGATATGTCTTTCGTTTGCTTATATATGTTGCATCTTTAAAAACAGGCGGTCTGTTGGAATAAGATTTTTCGCTGAACACTTTGCTTATCATCACATCGAGTTTGTTGTCAAAGTTTTGTAATGTGTTGGTGATGTCGTTAAGTGATGCTTCTAAACCTCCGGTTATATATAGCGAAATATATGTTTTTTAAAACTTTTGTTTTAAAACTTTTTCTTATTACTCGCGGCGCAGTTGCAAGTCTTGCAATATGCTATGCAGTGTTCGATCGTGTGGCAGATGTCATTTTTTATTCGTTGTGCTGTCAAATTCGTATGTATGTTCCTCTTTACCATTTTCAAATGAAACTCTATACCACATTTTACACAACAACCGTTTAACCTTTCCATAAGCCAATCTGCCGTTATAAAACGCTTATGTTCCACCTTTATTGTTCCCGCGTGGTCTTGCTCTTTGTATCCCTTAACCTTTCGACACATATAGTTATACACGCAGTTGTCGTTAAACACATCCTCTTTGACATGCGCGTTATATTTCTAGAACTACACTTTATCTAAATCAGTGCTTCTTGTAATCGCTGTGTATAACCATTCCTTCCTAATCAGCCATTGGTTATAATCAAATATCGTTATTGCGTTGTCTATGCTACTCCCTTGGACACTGTGGCAAGTATAACAATATGCAAATACAACGTGCTTCCTCAAAATATCTATCGGGACTTCTTGTGATGTTTGTTCAACCTCATTGTATAAAACCACCGTTTCGTGATTTATGTTTTGGATGCCATACCTAACACATTAAACTTATACCTCGCTGTTTTTAAATACTCTATGCATATCATTACCTCGCCTACCTCGTATTCAGCTGCTCTGTTTTCTGTTTTCCTTATGTCCTTCGATACTTCCCTGCAGGTGTCGTTCAGATAAGCTATGTTGTTTTTGCTCAATCTTATCACCTTCATATATTTGAAGTATCGTTCGATCAGCTCTTTAGATTTTAAATTGCTTACGAAAATGTCGTCGTATATGTTCGATAATTTCTCTTTGTCTTCTTTGGTCGTTAATCTCTTGCATTCCTTAAGGTGAATGAGTTCATATACATTTCGTGTTCCTGTGTGTTGGTCAGTTTATTTACCGGCTTCAGTTGCTTGCCGTCCCCAGTTCCTATGATTGTCAGTTCAAGGTTTTTTTCTAACAAACTCCCTTATTCTGTGTAACACGCCTAAACCGTTAAAATAAACTTCGTCAAAAACTACTGCGTTATATCCACTATAATCCATTGCCTCAAGCCTCACCTCGCCTATGGATATACCGAGAAACTTATTAACTGCAACTGCCTCCTTACCGTAGCTTTGAACCAGCTTGTTAGTTGGACAAACAAATAAAACCCTCATTCTTTTGCATATATACGACTTGCCCGATCCCGCATATTTTGCTCTGATCATTCAATCTGGCGTCCGCTCCACTGGCCAAGAAGGTCCAATGAAGCTCACGAGTCTGTGGAACAAGCTGAAACGTGCAGTTGACGAAGCAGCAGAAGCCAGCTTCACGAACCAAACGAAAAGAGGCTCCTATACAGTGAAGCGAAGAAGCAGCTCGATGCACGGGTGTACAAAAGGGTGCAGAACTGCTACAGTGGCTTTAAAGGGGCTGTCGCACGCAACGAACCCTTTTAGTTATGGTGGAGCCTTCAAGGTAGCTGAGAAGTCCGACCTGAAAGGCTTTGCCACTCTTGTGAAAGCAAAAATGAAACGGTCACACCTGCGGGCTAAGCAGAAGCTGTACAAGTTCAGAAGACTTCGAGGCACGAGCTCAGTCCAGAAACGCCAAAGGCGAAGCCAGCCGCAGCCGCACCACAGAAGTCGCTGCCGTAGTCCACGTTCGAAGAGAAGCACGCGGAAGTGTGTGGCACCAAAAGAGGCGTGGGCCACAGTCTTTTCGTCGTGGTAGAGGAGCGTGCTTCCACAAGCCGAAGAAGCACCAGAGGAGTGTAGTTGCCGAAGAGCACCAGGGGCACGGTCGAGACCACCAGTCAAGTGACCAGACAGACGCCCCAAGACACCAGCCGAAACTAGGCCGAGTCGAAGCCAGGAGGGCCCCATTGCAGAACCAGTTGCCGAAGAGAAGCTCCAGTCGCACCAGAGTAGTCACAGAAGAGCTCGCTGAAACCAAACTCCCGAAAGAACACCTGCCACAGCGCCGAAGAGCTCGAAGAGGAAGAAGTACCGCCCACCAAAGTGCCAACGCAAGCACCACTGCAGGCGTCGTAGTCACACAGCTGCCAGAGAAGCAGCCACAGGCCGGCTGCAGCCGTGACACCGAAGAGCTCGCAGAAGACAAACTCCCGAAGGTACACGAGCCAAGCCGTTGGTCGCCGAAGAGCTCGAAGAAGAGATACTCCCGAAGGTAGACGAGCCAGACCACCTGCATGAAGTAGACCAGCACGTCGAAGCCAGGAAGGCCCCACATCAGAACCAATTGCCGAAAGAAGACTCCAGTCGCACCAATGTAATCGCCGTAGAGCTCGTAGAAAACGAACTCCTGAAGGTACAACAGCCGCGGCACTGAAGAGCTTGAAGAGGTAGAAGTCGAAGCACAGCCCACAAAAGTGCCACCTGAGCACCAGATCGCAGACGTCGTAGTCCCACAGCTGCCAGAGAAGCAGCTGCAGGCTTGCAGCAACAGCACCACCGAAGAGCTCGCCGTAGCTAAACTCCCGAAGGCGCACGAGCCAAGCCGCCAGTTGCCGAAGAGCTCGAAGAAGGTAACTTCCCGAAGGTACACGGGCCGGACCGCCTGCACGAAGTGGACCGGCTCGTAGACGAAGTAGCCTCATGCACTGAGGTCGCCGAGTAGCACACCGAAGGCCATCCCACGAAGAACTCACGCAGACTTGAAGAGCACGAGGTTGAAGATGCAAAACACGTACAACGGAAGGGCACTGAGCAGTATACCAAAGCATCTTAAGGTTCAGCCCGTAAGGGAAAATCATCCCTCGGCCCGTGCCCCACAGTTTTCAAGTAACTATGGTAAGCAGACGCCGTGGCAGCAACCGCGCGGAGAGTGCGAACCTCCCACTGCATCGCCTGTTGCCGTAGCTGGGCCCACTGTTCCCTGGCAGAGTTGCGAAGTCGGCGTTCCATGCAAGCCCCGGCTGCCGCATCAGCTGCAGCGTTCAGCTCTCTGAGAGTGTCACCGTTGAGACCATGTGGCGGCTGCCACCGGGGTTTCTTCCCGTGAGACGGAGTCCAAACCATTGTGACCTGCAAATCTTGCCTCGAAAGTTCTTTCAGGGCTTGGCGAATTTGTTCAAGCAACAGGAAGTAGTCTGTACCCCGGCATCCTTTGACAGCAAGAATGACAGACTCGCAGTCAATCGCCAGCCAAAGGCGTCGGCAGGAGAAGGCTTGAGCTGCACGTGTCTGACGAACAGCTTCCTGCAATGCAACGAGCAGCAAGTAGACCGCCCGCAGTTCCATCCTGAATGAGGTTTGGTCCTCATTTGCATCCCCAGTGGCAAGGGCAGCACGGGTGGAGCCCAAAGCAAAGCCCATAGCTCCCACCTCGTGTTTGCTGGAGCCATCTGTGGCAGCCATCATGACAGATTGAGACAAGCGCGGCACCAATTGCTCGACAAGTTCCGCAATGAAGCCAGGCGTGTCGACGGCCTGCGGTGCAGAAGGCATGGGCGGAACCGGCTGCGCAAACAGTCTCTCGGCAGCACGATCTTGCGGAACGGCAATGCCTTGCCTGATGCTCGCCGTGTGGCTGCAACTCCACACGAGGTGGGGACGCGACGGATGGGACCCCCCGCACATGCACTTATGACGCTGGTGTTCGGGTGCAAAGTTTCCCTTTGCGTTGAAAAACCAATTGGTGCAGCCGGCTCCAAAGGATGCTAAGGCGAGGTTGCGATCCCCACGGGCCTCTTGAAACACTGCCTTATGGCCACCAAATTCATAGTGGGCAGTGCGCGGAGGTGGCGGGCAATCAATGCCGACAGCACTGCCCGGGTCGCGGACCTTACGTTGCCATACTCTGCCCGTTTTCAAGACATATTTCATGCGGTACGCCTCTGTGAGCCAACGGAGCACCACACTGAAAGACTCGAAACCGATGCACACGTGTCGAGGTTCGCCCGAAGGCCCGGGGCAAAGCAGTCGGCTGGCATTCGCAGTGAGCTGCCATTGAAGGCGATCCAGCACCTCAGGAAGGCAGGGCAGGATGTTCAGAGGCGAGACAGGGGCTGCCGACAAAGGAAGTGCTTCCTGCCAGGAGGGCGGGCGCACAACATGCCGCCACAGTGCACGAAGGATAGCAGCATCCAACGCAAATCGAGGCTCCAGGTACCATCCTGCGATTTCGTAGAACAACACCCTTGCAGCCTCCTGACCTACTTGGCGGGAGCACAGGTGCAGCAGCACTTCCTTCCTGATGGCCTCGAGTTCCTTCGGATCTGGGTTTGCATACGGGGCAGCCCAGGCAAAGCACGGCACCACCAACGATCGGATCAAGTGTCTGGCCGAATGCAAGCGGAGGTCCAAGCCACGCATCAACCGCAGGCGGAGCAAAACCTTGGCAACCGAAAACTTAAGAAGACCCCAAGAGCCCTCAAAGGGAACGACAACCCCTAAAACTTCAAGGGTCGAGAGGTGCTTGTAATTAAGGTCCTTGGCAAGCAGGGCCGCGGATGCATTGGAGGGGGCAGCAACCACAGCACACTTTGTCAACGACAAGCCAAGCTTAAAGGCGGTGTCAAAGGCAGCGGACCTATCAAGAGCCTGACGAAGGTGTCTGACAGGGAATCCTTGCCGGAGCAGCAGGCACCTATCATCGACATATGCATGTCCAGTGACACTAGCAGCCGCCACATCGTCCTGTCAGAGACCGCCGCGGCAATGACTGGAGATAAAGGGCAGCCTTGAGGGAGACCCCTCTCGGGCCGCACCCATCCGTTGCCCAACGCTCCCTGGAGAGCGAAGAGTCGTGAAGATCGAGCACAGTAGTTTTCAAAGAGGCTGACAAGGGACTCAGGTGCCCTGAGGTGTCGCAACAGTTGGGCAGTGAGCCCGTGCTCCAAAGAATCAAAGAAGGAACTCACATCCTGCTGGACGGCCATCTGGGCACCACTGTGGAGCTCAAGAGAGAGTTGTTGAAGGGCCGTGTCAATGGACGTGCCAGCAATGCCACCTGAGTCGAAGTGGCACCTCCAGCTAGAGGTCCAAGTCTCAAGTTGCTGGTTTAAGAGTTTCGCGCCGCATCGCCAAATGAAAGGTAAAATGGAAATCGGGCGGGTGCCCCCAGCCGGCTTCCAAAGTAAAGCGGTTCTTCCACAGAGCCAGCGTTCCGGCACCAACGAGTGCTGAAGCACGCAGCCCCACAGTTGGGCGGCGCATCGCCACCACCGAGACGGGAGTTGGAGGAGAGCAGAGGCCGTCCAGGCGTCCGGCCCACAGGACTTGTGTTGCATGCTGCTCAGCGAGGTTCGGAGCGAGCCGGCACAGATCTGGAAATCCACCTGACTAGGGGGAGGACGAGGCACAGACTCTAAGATTCTGGCCACCTGAGAGCATGGGCCTGAGTCGGAGCATCGAGTGCGCCATTTTTGCTTCCACTCTGCAGCCTGACGGTCGACCTCAACGGCAGGATGCCGGCCACTGGTGGGAGCCCGATCCTCAGCGGCGGTTTTGTCCCACTCAAGAATCTGATCGGCCTTTCTCTTGACGTATGCACGAGAGGCCGCCAAGGAGTCACGCGTGGCCCGTTTCCACACCCGGCGGGCTGCCTCACGTTCCTGCTCAGAGTAGGTTTGCACTAGGGCAGCAACAGCAGCCACCGTAGCATCATCTGTTTTGCCGATAGGGGGCAGTTCGGGAACAAGCCGGCGAACATTCCCAAGAGACTTACAGGTTCAAATACGAAACGCATTTTGTATTCCCCCAAAAGCATTGCTCAAAAGTTCAGGCGATCAGCTCAAAAGATATCCAAATCTCAAAGCATACGCAATCAGCTATAATCGCAGAGTGTGAATATGAAATATTCCAATCACCAATCATATCACTGGCACATCGCACTCGTTCCCTTCGCCCTATGTTTTATGCCGTGGTGGAAAACCGCAGAAGTAAGATCTGACAAGCATACGGATTCAAGGTTTAATCAAGGCCCATGGGGCCAAGCATAAACCCGGGAACTTCCGGGGGACCATGTCCCAACGGAATATGCACTGCTAAAAGAGAACTATACTGAAGCGAGAAACGCAAAGAGCTCGCCGCAACGACTTATTGTCAGCGGGAGAACATCTGCGCATCCGCACGACTGTGCAAAGGAGACAGCTGTCGACCACCAAAGGGAGTGGTGGGTGGGGAGAAAAAAGTTGAAGCTCGATCTGGAGCCGCCAAGCTTCAGCATTCGAGATGCTTCGCCATGCTCCAATCTCAAGACAAGCCGCATGCAAAATGAGGGAATACAAAATTGGAACACACCGACCGCAAGGAAAACAAAATGGTTTGATATTTAAACAGGATCGAGTAAACACGATAGCCAGTCGACGCCACAATGGTAGGTCGTGAGGCTTGGCAGCAGCCATGCGAAGACGAGACAATAGCTTCAAGAGGGCTCTCAGGCCTGCCGACCTTTCTGCACACTTGCCCGTGCGAGGGGCCGCGGGAACAGCAGGAGTCCAGGCGGCACTCCGAGGTACAGCTATCGGATCGGGGTCGCACAGGAGATCCTCGCCCCAGTCCGACAGCAAACGCCAGGCTTCATCAAGATCACCAGTCTGGCAAGCAGTTTGAAAAGCAGCGTCGTCGTACAATTCCCCTTTTTTCTCAAGAGCCTCTGCAGGTTGAGGAGGCGAAAGGGGCGTCGTCGAGGACCTTGGCGGAGCAGGGGAGCCTGGGCATCAAACGAGTGTGTTACGACCAGATGGTCTGAAGGCCCGTCCAGGGTTTCTGTGGCGACTGCCGGCCATTGACAGTGGGCAAGCCCAAAATCGATTCGGCGTCTGCGGCTGCCACGGAAGATCGGGCCAGTAGGCGGTAAGACGCCGGGGTGGCAGTCATCGCATCGGCGAACAATGCCGGTCAAGACACAATCTCTGATGACTGGATGCTCCTGCTCCAAATTGAAATCCCCCAAAAGAAGAAATTTAAATCCGGAGTGGACGGCCATTTGAGCTAAGTCCATGGCTTGCCCCGCCGCAGTTGGCTCGTCGCCAGACTGCAAGTAGGCGCCAATCACCATGAGTGTCACGACTTCGTTGCAAGGGCCTTTGAGGTCCACGAGGATCGCCGCATGTCTTGTCTCAGCCTCACCAGAAGTAAGGGTAACCTGCTTGAAGGGAAAAGAAGACACAACAGCCACCTTGGAGACTCCAGCCTCCGGGCGACTAAGGGCCGCATGAAGCCCTTTGGCCCGCCACGCATTACAGAAAGAGAGACCAGAGGCCTCATTGACATCTGCCTCAGGAAGAACGGCAATGTCTATACAATGGTCTTTGAGGAAAGCCTCGACCTGATCATGCATAGACACCCTGCGTCTGCACACGTTGATGGTGGCCGTCTTGATCAGGGGAGCGGCGACGCTGCACGCTGAAAGATGGCCTCTGCCTCGGCAATCCACTTCTCCACCTGAGCTCTCCGGGGGCCGGGGCCGACTTCAGATAGGTCTTGCGAACCTGGCGCACGGCATTGAGGCGCTCTTTGGCCCGGGAGCGGCCGTAAGGGCTGGGGCAGTGGGAGTCATGTGCAAGGGCCTCCTTGAGGACCGAGAAGGGAGCATGGCACTTGGTGCAGATCCAGCTGAAACGCCAGCGGATCAAGCGGTCGCACTTTTTGCCTCCAAAGCGAGGCCACCTGAAGGTCTGGAAGCCAGGAAGGGGAGGGTATTTTTGGGCAGTTTTTGCAAAGCGCGTCTTAGTAGCTGCAAGAGTGCTGGCATCACGGCCAGCTCGTCGCCACTCTTTCCAGGAAAGCTTGGGGTGGGCAGTTTGCTTATGCAAATCTTTATCCCTAGTGATCCGCTCCTCGCAGGCAGTGCTGGCGGCTTCTAAGGTCACCCCAAAATTGCAAAAGCGACACTTCCAAACAAAGTCGTGGTGCTCTGAAAGTTCTGTCACGAGAGAGGGCTGCTGCTTGTTGAATGGCGTCCCGCCCGCGGGCGTCTCGCCACGGTGGTGTGTTTTGAAGTGTTGTCCCAACACGTTTTGTGCCTCCTGCGCAGACTGAGCACGACTTTTGAAAGGGCACAACCGACAGCGAGCAAAGCCTCCCTGCAGCCATTGGCACTTGGCGATCCGTCCCCTCGGTCGCTTGGGAGGGTCAGTGCAGGCTTGCACCATCTCCTCTAAGGCAGCATCCTGAAGAGGAGGCTCGGACGCTTGAGAAGGCGCACTCTGGACAGCTGCCGGGGCAACCTGTGTCCACACCGATGCTGGGGGAGCTTTGGCAGAGCGAGCGGCCGACTTGGTGCGAGCAGACGGGGCTGCACCACCTGGGTGTGTCCACACAGTGCGGGCCGATGCAAGAGCTGAGGGTTTAGTCCACACTGTACCTGCTTCAGAGGACGAGCCGCCGCCCTTGAAAGTAGGAGGTAAGTCCTCAATGACATCCATGATTTCACGCGGCCACTTCTGATCTTTAGCAGGTTTCAGCAAGTCGAAATGGTACCCATTGTGCAGTAGTACAAACACATGCTTACGCTGTTGGCGATGGACGGCAGACACGTTGAAATGAAATTGTCGTGGATACACGACGATTCTCACATCAAGCAGCCTGGCTAAGGCACGGATTTCGAGGGATGACCCCCATTGTCCCTCCGTGCCTATCGCCTCAAGGTACGCATCGAAATCAGAAGAGGGCGTTGCATTGGGGAGTTCCCCCTGCCATTGTTCCTCATAGACCTGCCTGTGCTTTTGGTAATGCTGCTTGACCCTGGCACGCAACATCGACGGATGGATCGCGTCTTTTCCCGTAGTAAAAGCGAGGCCGGCAGACACGGCGCCGAACAGGCAATTGCCATCTTGAGGGATCGCTTCGGCCACAAGCGTATCAGGAATGGCCCGTTGGGACTGACACGGCCGCTTCGCAGGCTGGGCGCTGCTCTGAGGCTTAGTGGTTTTCCCACTGTCGGTCTTGGCAGCATCCTCCTCTTCGACATCGATGGAGTCTGGCTCCTTGGCAGGAGTGCCCCCTTTGGGTTCCAGCGGCACCGACTCAGCAGTTGTAAAAGGGTCCTTGGGCTGTCGAAGGCTCCATGAACCTTGCCCGGAAATGAACTGACGCTGCACCTTGTGCTGCACAGGGGCCCAGCGAGCCCACAGCACGATCTGCTGTGAGTCTTCCACCGTGATGGGAAGAGCGACCATGTCGTGGTCGGTGACATGCGCTCCACGAAAGTAGAAGGCACTGCCGCTGCGGTTGCGGCGCTGTTTGACCATGGTGACTTCAGAGAAGGTCGTGGCCAATGCTTCTTGCGCCTGCTGCGCCGTCCAGTGCAGTGGCGCATGCTCAAGGAGCCACGTCCGGGCCACGGGCGCCGCCGGGTCGCGCTTCTGTCTTTTGCCCAAAGACCGCAAACCAACCACAATCCCGAACTCGGAACCAGTGGCCCTAACCCGGCTAAGGTACTGCAAAGGGGGCTCCTTGGGAAGCTGAACCTCAGAGGTATCACCAGGGCGACGCTCCTTAGACCAACTGAAAGAATCGTGGAGTTTGAGGTTTCGCTTTGCAGCCCACATGTGCATCTCGGCTTGTGGGGCCTTGCACGCAGCAGCCCAGGCGGCAGGCTCCATATATTTCTTATGAAACCTGGCAAAAAGAACCGTGGTGGTCTCAGCCTTGATGATGCCAACGGCTGGGGAGGAGACACGGGGTTTGGGGTGTTCCTGGCCTGCAGTTCGGATGCACCTGAAAGAAACATTCCTGAAACGAAGCTGGCCATCGCACTCCCCTGCGCACCGGTTGCCGTCCTTGGCCAAAGTGACCGCAGTGATGCCGTGCTCCTTGTTAGAGCCCTTGGCAATGTTGCACAACAATTCATATTGGGAGTCATCACATAGCACGACCGCTTTGAAAGCGCCCTCCGTGTGAGCAGCCAGCCGGGCCGCAACATCGTCGAAGACAATCACAGGTGAATCCCAGTCACCTTTGCGCAGCCTCCACGGGTCGGCGGCTGCCGGGGATTTAGGCTTACGCTGCACCGTGTGCCAGCCCTCCTCAGCCTTTGAAGGCTTGCGGTCAGAAATGGTGACCACACGGGTCGCGGCAGAGGGGTCTGGCTGTGCCGCGGCTGCCCCTTTGCCCTTGCCTGAGTGACTGGACCCAGGCTGGTCGCCTTTGCCTTTCCCTGCACCTTTGGGTTTGTCACGACCTGGCTTCGGACCTTTGCCTTTAGCCTTGGCACCGCCATCCAACGTAGGGTCCGGGCTGGCAGTCGACGGGGCCTGGGAGCCAGCAGCCCGAGTCAGCCTGGCAGCTGCTTTTCGGAGTTTGGCCCTTTTTCGCGATGAGCACAAGACCCTGCCGGAGGGGAAGTCGCCACGGGTGCAGTCGGGGCGGCACCATTCAGGAGGGAACTAAGGTCAAACCCAGCAATGGCCTCCTGGATCGCCTTTTGCACGGCCTGTCGGATGAAGGCCTGCAGGGCATCGGGAGTTTTCGAACACAGTGGTGGGTTTCACGGTTCGACGCTTCCTGCAAGTATTCACCAAGAAGGCCTGGGCAGGAAGTCGCACAGTGCACGGGGAAACCACAAGAGGGAAAGGGCCTAAACCCTAAGGGGAAACCGAAGGGAGGCAGAAGGCACGAATCAGCAACATCCGGACTGGCCTTGTCCTCTTGAAAGCATTCGCCAAGGAGGCCTGGGCATCCAGTCAAGTGCACGGGGAAACCACTAGGGGAGGAGGGCCTAAACCCTAGGGGAGGCCCAGAGGGAGACGGCTGATCAGCAAAAGCCAGGCGGGGATTTTCTCGGCTCTTTCGACCATCTAGACCCACAGTGGAAGCCATCAGCCTGAGTGTGCAGCTCGTCACGGTGGTGGGTTTCGCGGTTCGTCCCTTCCTGCAAGTATTCACCGAGGAGGCCAGGGCAAAAAGCAGTGTGGTGCACAGGGAAACCGCTAGGGGGAGAGGGCCTAGAGCAACCGGAGAACCCGAAGGAAGGCACTAGGCTCGAATCGGCCCAAGGATCGAACTCGGCGCTCCTGCAGGCTTCTGCTTCAAGTGGGGATGTTCTCGGGTCTTTCGACCGGCTAGACCCGCAGTAGAAACTTTCAGCCCGAGTGTGCTGCCTAAACGGATGGCGTGAGAAGCGGCTCGCGAAATCACAAGTGCAATTAGATTTGGCGCTCCAACAAGCTCCCCTGGCCGGTGGGGATTTACAATGATCTTTCGACCACACAGACCCGCAGTGGAAGCAGACAGCCTGAGTGTGCAGCCCGATTTGGCGGTGGTGGAAGCAAACCTCAGCGGCACAGATGCATCGGCGCTTTCGGGGCTTAAGGTAGGCTTCGGGTTTTGGCAAGGTCCGCTTGAGGCTCCAGTCGACATGTTGCAATGCACACGGCCAAATCAAGCATCGTCGCTTACGGGGTTTCAAGTGGGTCCTCGTCTTGGGAAGGCAGCGCTTGCGGCAAGAAGCAGCACAAGCCTAAACCCCAAAGGGGAACCCAGGAGGCACGGAACCCTAGAAGAAACCAATCCGGAGAGGGCCGGGCCACTAAACCCAAAGGTGGAGAGGCGCAACTCGGCAGCACCTGGTCCTCCAGCCATTGTCGTGGCACAGCTCCAAGCAGACTCGACCTCGGTAGGCACGCCAGGGTAGCCATGGCTAGCACAAGGCGAGGCAGGATGCTCGGCGGGAGCCCGTGCAGGGCTACTGTTCGGGGCCCCACAAATGGGGAAAAGGTTCGGGAAGCTCATCTCGTGAGATCTTTGCCCTTCAGCGGGTCTTGTTTCGAGCAAGGCCTTGGGGGAAGGCTGCCCGTCAGCAACTGTTGAAAGCCCTTCAGCGGGTCTTGGTTCGAGCGGTCCATTTGGGGGCGGATGCTCAACACACACAACTGTCTTTGCCCTTGGCGGGTCTTGATTTGCTCTTGCCGGTCCTTGGGTCCGCTCCCATCCTAAGACACAACCGGGCGGCTCACTCAAAGAAGGCACGTTGTCAGCACAGCACCACCTCAGACCGCGGTGGCCTGAGCATCGGCGAGTCACCAGTGACCTTGCGGATAATCGTGTCCTGCAGGGGCACCTGGGGGTCCACGAAGGGCAGCTCCTCGAGAGGCTCCCGGGGGGTGCACTTCGGGAGCAAGTAGTCTTCATCTGCACCTGGAGCCGGCGCATCATCGAAGGGTTGTTGCCATACTTGCAGAGGCGCAGCACCATGGCTACGCTCTGCACACCAGTACGACGAGACTGGTACGCGAAGCCAAACCTCAAGCCTCAGCGCATCGATTTGACGTGTTTCTTCAGCACTCCTCTGCTCAGCGAGTAACTCTCGCTGGATCCGCAGTTTGGTCATGAGCCCCGGTCTTGAGCCGGTCCCAAGCCAAATTTCCTGAATTTGCATCCGCCATGGTGCAAGCTGACCTTCCCCAGTCTGCCTGCATGGGCGGATCGTAGCACCGAGACCAGTGGGGGTCCCTTCGCCATCCTTGCACAGAGCTGCAGCCATAGCAGCAAGTTTCCTGCCATAATCGCGGTGGTAGTGGCAACTGCCACTCGATGGAGCGATGCCCCACCAGGTTGCGAGATGGTTCGGCACTTGTACCCACTACAAGTCCCGCCTTGGGCCACGTGGAGGCACCACCTCGAGCCAAAGCTTTGCTCTGATCATTACTTGCTTGGCTTGTGTTATGTTCCCTATAATGTCCGACATATCGTATTCGTCCTGTATCTTCAGTTCTATATTTTCCGGTGTTGTTATTTCCACTGCCTCATTCGCTTGTTGTTGGTATAATACTGATGGTAATAGCACTCCGTCCTCTTTGCTTATTCTCCATTTTCCTATTCCTCCCTGATCCGTTGATAATATTTGCCTTGCTTTTTCTTCGTCTGCTTGGCTTATGGTGAAGGCATCCGTTTTTACACTATATACCTTTACGTCTTTTACGATCAGTTTGTGGTAGTCTTGATACAGTTTGAAATTATGACCTCGTAAAAAAAACTCCTTTATATAGACAAATCAATCTTTAGTTTGGCTTTGTCCGATACATTCATTCTGTGATAGCTGTCCCCTTCTTCTTCTACGGTTTCGCTTAGCTCGTCTGTTAGTTCGTAGTCCGTTAGCTTGTGTAATTTTCCTCCGTGCTTAGATTGAAAATCACACGCTTCGCCGAGTTTTTTAAATACTACGCTTTTCTGGTCTTTGCTCCAAGTCCGTTCTAACAGTCCTATATTAACATTAGCTATAAGCTGTTTAATCAGCTTGTCAAGGTGACCGTCGCTACTAATAGTTTTGCACCATAGCTCTTCGATCAGTTCCTTATAGCTGACCCTGTGAATGAACGAAGGTATTTTTGTAATACAAAGTTTCTATGCCTGTCGTGTGAATTTGCTTGAGATACTTTCCATAAATTAGGTTGAACCCTTTGTTACACATAATTTTCGCACCCCACCCAGCCTTTACAAAATACAATGTGCAATCTGGCAATTGATTGTAATCAACAGCCTTGTATCTTTTCCATTTGTCGAATTGGTTAAACACTGGCACTTCTGTAATATCCATCAAGCGACCGGTAAACGCTTTTGATATATCGGCTTCTACTATGTTTTTTGGGATGTCCTCATCTCTGGAAAATAAACGCGATGCCACTATCGTTTTTGTTTGTTCGTATATGTCAAAATCCTCATCGTTATAATACGACTTGTGTAATGAATTGACAAGCCCCTTGTTAAAACCGAACATCGCTTCGTTCATATTGTTGTATGTTTCCTCGTCGTCTACTGTTATGTTTCCGTCTGCCGTGTCTCTTATTAAGTTTTGCGATTTTATTATAAATTTGGTTCTGTTAAATCAGGCTTTTATTTGCGACACTATCCCCGCCTGTAATGCGATCGATGGCTCGTATCCTGCCCCAATCATTTCGAAAAAAGGTTTCGGTTAAGTCGTTTCTTTCGGGAACCATGTATTTCGTTATTACCTCTTTCTTCTTCGGGTTTAATGGCTCTATGTGTTTAAGCAGGTCATCGGTACACCGAACATTGTATATTCGGGTGGACTTTCGTTTTCGTTCAGGTAATAATCTGTAGTCGTTTTTACTACCGTGCTTTTTTATTTTTCCTCCGGTCTGCTCCAAGCTTGTTATGTCTTCGTTGAATGCGTAAATGTTGCTGTTTCTCACCAATGCGAAAAAAGGTTTGACATTATATGTTGATGTTTCGGGGTCTTGCCTTTAAATGAGATATAAAAAACTGGTCGTATATTCTCGCTCGTATGTTAAACTCCTTAAAGACCTTGTCCATATCCGATATGCTGGCGCCCTTGCTGTAAAAATCATCCCTTCCTGTGATTTCCATAATCCTATTTACCGTTAGTCTATTCCTCCTGCGATCGTCCAGTAGTGTATCGCCATCAAAATCCACAAGCGCGTTTTTCCAACATTGATGTTTAGTCTGCTCGTGCTTTTCCAAAGCGCCTTTTAAATATCCAATCTGGGGTTTACCTCTGTTAAAACATACCTGTGATAAATGGACACATTTTCCGATGCATCCGTTAAGTCTTCCTTCATTATGTCGACCTTCTCCCCTTTTGTCCTTACCATTTCGACACCTTGTATTTTAATAGCATCAAAGACACGGTCATAGTATGCCGATAAATCTTCCATCAGTTCCTGAAAATCTTTGTCTGTTCTCATAATCTTAATCAGTTCATCAAACTCGGGGTTGGGGAATTTGTCCATATGGCTTACGTCTAATATAACAATATCACTACATCTTTCCATTAGTTCGTCAAACCCTTCCCCTCGCCCCTCCCCTGTATATATATATATATATATATATATATATCTATATCTAAAAATTATCTTTTTAATCCAAGCTCTATTAAAATCCCTTGCTTTTACCGTAGCCTGCCTTATGTTGAAATTTTCTATGTGGTAATATCGTCCACCTTAAAAAAAAGCTGGTTTAATCTTCATGTTTCTAGGGTCTCGGATGTTATAACAATGGAAATTTAAAAATGTGTTTTTTTTTATTGTTCTCCTTGGTCTCTGCCATTCTTTCTTTCAACGGTTTCCCTTCTTCTTCAAGTCTTTTATTTGCTCGTTGTATGTGGTAAAAGCTTTGTCGTAGGTTTTTTGAAGTCAAACCTTTTATTGGATTTTCTGCCGTAGCTATGTTGCTGATTTTCCTGTCTCCATACAGCTTTCTAATGTCATCTACTCTTTTCTTCGTTGTGTTTGCGTCCCTTGTTGTCCGCTCCTTGAGTTTGTTGAGATTGTTAAGGTTACTCTGTATAAACTTACTCATATATTAACTTGTATATATATATATATACAGTTTATAAAAAATATTTCTGTAAATAGTGTTCTAAAGATTGTTTAAACTATTTTGCTTGTGAACTATACACACACCCGCAAACAATTTTGGTAAACTTGTGTTTATTACATGGTTTATTTTTTCTATCCTCTAAATAATCGTGTAGCTCTTGTTCTGTTATGTTATGTTTATGTTTAGTGTAAACTTGTAAAGAATCAGACAATGCTAAACAGGTTGTTTTTACTATCTCTTTGTCTTTACCTGTTGAACAGCACGATAGATTAGTAAAATAGCAGATGATTTTCAGAAAATACTGTATCCCTAACCCCCCTTAGCGTTTTGGAAATATGTTTTAACAGTTGTTTCTTTGATGGATGGTTGTGAATGCTTTATTATTTCTCTGTAATCTCTTCTTGTGATTATTGCCAGTTCGGCATCGTCAGTAGTCCAATCATCTAAAAAGCGAAATAGCATTCTTTTGGTTGTTTGGCTTATCAAGTAGTTCCTGTTATTTTTCGCAAAGTCTCCATACCTTTTTGCATCACACTGATTTTCATAATTTGCTCTTTCGCATTTATCGCATACATGGTATTCAGCAAATATGTTTATATGCGCTTCGACTAAGTTTTCAGGTAATTTAAAACATACTAAATTCTGTCTTGATTCGTTTTTCTTCACACTTCCAACAAGAACCTCTCTTATACATCTCACTATCTAACGCATATAACAAAATATGGCTTTGAATAGTGTTCTAAGATTTCTTTGAAGATTTTATTTGAACCTTCAGCAACTCAAACCTCACATATGGGCGACTGTCCCCCTTTACATCAATAGACTTGTGTTGTTTTTCTGTTCTATCCTTTCTATTTCTTGTATCCGCCTCAACCATTGGCTCACTCTTTCTTTTTCCCCACCTTTCCTTTTCCTGTATATTCTAACCGTGACCGAAACGGATATAGTAGGATATTTTCTCGTTCTTACCGCCTGTTGATGCACATCATTATTTTTTGCTCTCCATTCGTTCTTCTCCTTCATCGCTTCCTTAGGTGTCATTTTCGTAGCCGAATGTTCCGTTTTATTATTATTCTTATTATTATTAATATTATTATTAAAGGTAAGCAATATTTCAATAAATATAGTCAGTCCATTGAATATTCCCCCCTCCCTTCTCATCGGCTTCCACTCGTTTATAAAGCATATCCTTAAAGGTTCTAATAGCTCATTCGCTGTGGTTCGCGTGTGCTCTGGTTCTGTGGTGCTGTATGTCTTCCATTTCTAAATATTCCTGATTGGATTTTGTATTCAATATGCGCCTTCGTCGTCTGTAAGTAATATTTGTGGTTTTCCTCCGATGTTGTGTAAAGCTTCTATCATACCAGCCGCGATGTTGCCCTCGTCTTTGCTTGTTATGGGAACGACTGTCATAAAACGGCTGAGATCATCAATCATAGTAACACAGACTTTGAAGTTTTGATTGTTCAAATCGTTGATAAACAACAAAGTCATTTGACACTCATAATAAGGTTCGGGGGCGACAAATGTATTGCGCCCCCTTATCTGCTTTTATTTTTCCACAGTTTGCCTAAAATGACTATCAATGTCTGCCATTGCTATAGGTTTATCTTTCTCTCTTGCATCTTTTAAGGTTTGCTTTTGCTTCCAAAACCCGCCTTGTCAAAATATTTCTTGTTTATTATATCCGTTTTGATCATCTGCCTCTTCGCCCATAATAACAAGGATGAATTTTTTATGATAATAATCTCGCGATGTATTTTTCCACAAATAAGGCTTCGTCCTTTTCCACATGTTCGCACATCTCCTTATAAAAACCAATAAAGAAGAGTCTTAAATTTATTTCGCGGTTCGCCTTCATATGGCGTATTCGTTCTTCGTCTTCTTGTTGGCATTTCTTCATCCCGTCGTCACAAAATCGTCCGCCTGTGTAAAATTGAAAACAATGTGTTATATATCTGATATATCTCATAGAATGCTTGTTCACTCGTTGTTTTGTTTTCGTTGTTTTCAATTGCATTTTAACACCCGGTATGGTATAATACTGTATTATCTCAATCAGTTTAAATTTTTTGCTCGGTCTTATGAATCCTTTATGTTCCTGCAAAGAGTCGCATTTACCGCATTGTAAAACGGTGTTGTATCAAAACGTGGTTCATTTAATAAATTGTTTTTGCAAAGCAATGCCGAAGTTGTTTTAAAGTCCTTCCACTGGTCACACACCATCTAGCACCATAACAAAACATTTCTTTAAATAGTGTTTTGAAGAAATACGTTTTAAAGATTCTTTAAACAAAATATGTTCCAAACACATTTTTTGTGAAAAGATGTGTTTTAACATTTTAATCATAAACGGATAATCTTTTTCATTAAAGCACCGTTTGAAGTAATCACTAAAACGCTTGATTGCCAACCCTTCTAATTCTACCTGAAACGGTTGTTTATATCTCCGCCTCATAATTTCATATATATAATCTGTTGTGTCTCTGTAAGTTGGGGGTTCTTCTAAAATCTGTAATGTCGTTGATGTTTAAGTGTCTCATATCTACCATCGCCATTTCTAAATAAAAATGAATCAATTTTAATGTATTGTTTAAAGACTTGTCCTCCACCTCCCGTTTTGCTACGAAAACTCCCGAATGAAAACGTGATATTCTGTTAATTATGGTTTTAAACCGTATCGCTTTGTCTCTACCATCGCATACCAGACACTGACTATAACAAGCTATGGTTTTGAAAAGGTCATTGCGCAATTTTTTACCTAAAAGTTTGATTGACACAATTTGGTCAAGACACCTGTCGCACCTACACACCTGCATCATCTAACATATAGAATAAAACATTTCTTTGAATAGCGTTTTAAAGAAATGTTTTTAAAGATTCTTTATAAACTATTTTCGAAACACATAGCTGTAAAACGATGTGCTTTAACATGTTTGTCATATACTCAACATCTTCTTTTTTATTAAAGCGTTTAAGTGTTTCGTATTTGCCATCACCAGCTGTAAATATGCAAGTGAACTACGGCCAAGGTATTTTTTCAAAGACTTGTCCACCACCTCCCGTTTTGCTGTTAAAACTACCGAGTTGAATTCAAAAAAATTGTTAAATATGGTTTTGAACTTTATCGCCATCTCTCTACAAACATGCCACACAACCATTATAAAGCGTCATCATTTCTAAGATACCGTTCGGTAAAACTTGTTTGCATAAAAGTTTGGCTAACACAATTTCCTCAATACACCCGTCGCATCCACACACCTTCACCTTGACCATCTAACATATATGAGAAAATAGTTCTGTAAATGTTTCTCTGAAGAATTTGTTTTTAACGATTTTAAGCATCCATCCAAAAAAACACTGGGCACACATCCAAAAAAGTGGTCTGCCTCCAGTTTGTTTTTGGACGTCTCATTTTTTGAAGAAGGCGCCCATGCATCCAAAACAACGGTGGGTCTGCAGTCTGTTCGTGGACGTCTCATTTTTTGAAGCAGGCGCCCATCCAAACAAACACGGGGTCTGCATCCAAAACAACGGTGGGTCTGCATCCAGTTTGTTTTTGAACGGCTTAGCCCTCCAGCGCCTAAGGCGGTGGATGCCCCTATTTTTTTGCTTCAAAAATCCTAAAATTTTAATGTTTTAACACAATTGCTCACAAAATCCAAGTTTGACAAATTAAGCTTTACTAAAAAATTTAAAATCCAAAGTTATAAAACTAATTTTTGCTAAAAATATTGATAATTTTCAGCAAAATAAAGTATTGTTCTTCCTTCTTTGCTTTCTTTGCCCTTGTTCTTTTAATAGGTTTCTTCTCTTCTTCTTTTACTTCTTCTGCTTCTTCTACTTCTTCGTTTTTTCTTCTTCAACCTGAATATCTTTTAACATTACAGCTCTTTCAACCGGAATAACCTTTCCCCCTTCTTCTTATTCAGTTCCTCTAATTTCAGGTTGTCTATTTTTATTCCCTTTTCATTACCCCCCAGTATCTTACTTAAATTTCGTCGTTTAACAGCTTGTTCGGCGCTTTTCTTTTTTTGCTTCCCAGTATTGCTTCTCTTACTTTTTCTTATGGTAAGAAAATCTGTGGTATATTGCCAACTGTTCTTCAATCTCGTCCAGTGTCAGGTCTTCAATTGACTTTACTGTGGTCATAATACTATATATGTCATTAAACAAAATACGTCTTTAAATCATTTGTCTTAAAAAAGTTTCTAAATATTGTTTTTGTGTTTTGTCTATGCTCTTTTTTTATATTGCTTTTGATAATCCACATACCTTTCAGCTTAGCGCTCTTGTTTAAGCACAGTCTGCATATCTTACTACCCCCTCTTCTCCTATAAAGGCTCTTGTATTGCTCCAGCTCTCGCCTTTGCATACATACTACACAAAACTTAAAAGCGTCCAATTCTGTTTTTCGTATTTTTCAAAAGGGTGAAAGACAACTACTATTTTTCATCTGTATATGTGGGCATAGGAAATATATATGTATATATATATATATGTTAATAAACATTTTTCATAGCTCAGCATAGATATGAAAAATATCTTTTCCTTAAGATTTAACAAACTAGTTAAGCACCGGCTTATGCGATGCTATTGAATGTTCCAACACTACTTCCCTTTCGTGTGCCCATCCAATGTGAAACTGTCGGGCGAGAAAATGGGGATGATGAAATGGGTTGTCCTTCTCCAAAAGCCAAAACTGGCATATTTGCCCTGTTGGATTTAAAAATACAATCTTAAACCCAAGAGCTGAAAGCAAACGGCTTTCTCCTGTCATATTATATGATACTTTAATCTTTATCTAATGTCTATTTTATTACTTCACTTGTGTCTGTCTTTTCTTGCGTTAATGGTTCTCCTTCAGTTTAATTTAAACTAGACTTTGTAAAACGACTATCAATTTCAATATTAATATCTCCATTATCTCGTCTATCAATATTCATTGCTTGATTTCCTTTACTAATCTTAAACTTACAGGGAATACAAGCAAATCGGAAACCTTTATTACTCATTTCTACTTCATTATGGAAAGGTACAATATAACTACAATTCGGACATTTACTTGTTTGACTACTACCGTTGTATGTTTCATCGCCTGATGTTTCAACTGTTTCAAGTTTTATTTTGATGGTGCAGTTTGTTTATCTGCTGTTTTTCTTGGCATGAGTATTATTCTTGATATTTTTAGAATTGTTGTTACTATTTCTAATGTTATTGTGCAACATCTCCTGTATCTTGGTTGTGATATTATTGCTTTGTCAGATGCTTGTAAATTTCAATAGCTTCAATATACTCATCAAAACCGTTCATATATTGATAACGAAATAATTTTCTATGTAATTATAATGAGCGAAACACCGTTATTAAACCAATCGATATACCCGAATATCAATATAAAAACTCAAAGTATGATATGATGCCTTCTTTACCCTTTCGTGGCATATTGGTTGCTGCTTCCACTGGGGGTAAAACGTGCTGATACAAAACCTGATTTTAATCATTTACCGTGGTTCTTTTGAACGAGTTTGATTTTTAGTCCCAGTGTGCGCGTCGACGACACTTGGAACAGTGCAAAAAAAACACATGAGAGAACAAATGAATGTCGATACGGAAAAGAAAAACACATTTTGAAGAATATAACCCCGAAACCTTAAATCAGATCATAAGCACACAACATAAGGTGATCGACTACCAAAAAAGAATAAACAAAAGAGTTTACATACATCGGTCATTGATGATTTTGCAGACGACCCTAAGTTTGTTCGCTACTCGAATATTTTGCATAGTCTTTTCACAAGAGGTAGACATAACGCAATCTCAGCATTGTTATCGACACAAAAGTACAATGTTCTCGCCCCGATCGTTCGTCTCAATGCTTCGGCTTGCTTTGTTCATGTTCAGGCTTAACAATATGAACGAGGTAAGTTCTTTTTTAAAGGAAAATGCAGCACTCGCTAATAAAGACGAACTCTACGAGATGTATAGATTGGCAATAAACGATGCCCCTTATTCGTTTCTGTATATAAACACAAACGCCAAGGACATTAACCGAATGTTTGTAATAAGGTTCGAGAAGGCGATGACCATATCAGATCAGATCAATGAATAATTACATAATGTAACAGCTGGCAAACGATAATAGACCTTATCGCTTTTCGTTTCTTCTAATTTTCCAGTCGCTCGATCACATCTTTTAAGGTATTAAATAATAATGCATCGGTTCTCGTTTTTTCGTTAATGTCTAACTGTTTTGTTTGCTTCATATGTTCAATAGCACAAGATTTAGATTGCTTTACACCCGTATATTGTTAGTCATATTTTTTTAATTCACGATATCAATAGTATTTAATTCTTATTTTTAGCTGTAGCTTTTGCCTTCGCTTTCGGGCTTTCCTCGCCCTTTAGTTTCTTAACCTCCTTCTTTAAATCTTCAACTTCTTTTTGTAATTCTTGCACACAAACCCAAAGAACAACAGCTGTTTTATTATATGCTAGTAACTTCATACCACCTCTATTATAATATATGATATTATCCCATTCTTTCGGCATTTTTGCATCTTTTATGTCGTCTGCTACAAATCCAACATTGCTCTTTTTTGCTTTCGTCACTCATACAATTATATGTTTTAAGTTTTATATATTTAACTGCCTTATAACACGCTTTCGTAGATACCTCTTGAATGTTCTCTTTCAGTTTAGCGTCTGATGTTTCAGTTAAGGCTACACAAGTTAGATTTCCGTTGATGTCTGCATTACCTGTTGTTGTTAAACATCGATGCTGTTCTTGTGGCATCTAATCGTGATAACCCGCTATTGCTTAATCTAATCCACCCGTTGTCATCTGGGTTATTGGTCGTAACTTTTTGGGCTCCGGCGTCGTCAATGTGTGTTATTTCAAGATTACCAAGTAAATTTACTTTACCGTCGGTTAATTGAATTTCCGGTGTGCTCCTTTCTAAACCCATCATTAAATTCATTTCTCTCGCTGTGTCTCCATTTCTGATATAAAACTTGTACTGCGTGTCTATTACTTCTTTTAATTCACTGCTGTTCTGAAACATAAACCTACCCCAACTAACAACATCTGCCTCGCCAACAATATTACCAACACCATTAAAAGTAAGATTATTTGTAACCGCTCTGTTTAATGTAATTGCGTTAGTGTCGTTCAGTTGTAGGGCAATAGTCCCAGTAGTTGGGTCGGTTGTTCTATCAGACTGTAATGAAAAATTAACCTGTTCTGTTGACATAACATTCAATGAACTATAACGTCGGCTCTTGGAAATATTCCTCCATCAGTGCTTAATAATTGGTGTCCTAAAAATGTTGCGTCGTTTTCTACTCTTGTTTCGATAAAATTACTTATACCGCCTACTGTAAAATGATATGAGAAGTTCTATTGTCTTCCTATTCCCACCGTTACTGTTGTTGAACTTCCTATTCTTAAACGGTAATCGCCTCCTGTATCGTGTAATATCATCTCAGTCCCATTTGCTGGATTACTCGGGTTCAGACATCTGATTTCTGAATTCAAAAACTCCCTGTGTGTCTCTAACTCTTAAACTATTAATTTGCATCTCCGGAATTTCTAAACATATCAACCCCCGCTGTTGGTAATTCAATGTCTCCCGTGTTATTTGTCAAATCTATGTTTCCATCCACTCTTAAATTTTGTCTAACGGTCGCATTATCAACAACATCTAATGTATAACCCCCTGTTAATGTATTTGCTCCTGTATCTACTAACAATGAATGTCATTTAACATATTGATCAGCTTTAGCGTTTAAATATAACATCCGCCCCGCATCGCCGACTGAATTATAACAATCGATACTGTCATTGTTAAAAGTAAAGTAATTGTCGGTGTTCCTAACGGTAAATGATAAATTAGCATCGGCTGTGTTTTTTACAACTAACCCACCTGTTGGCGTTTCTATTTTGCCACTCATTTTATACCCTGCATTATTATTAGTTAAATCAAGTTGTTTAATTGCATCGTCTGATGTATTATTACAAAATATTTTACCACTTTGTGAAGTTATGTAAGTAGTCTCTTAACACATTCGTTTGATAGTCTGTGTTTAATAAGCGTGATACAGAACTTATGTTATGAAATTTTTGAAGTTGTTTTGTATTTAAGATCGCGATGTCCGCGGCGTTTGTTGCTATGTCCGTCGAGTTTGCCGTGTTGATGTCTCCCACTTCTGTTTTCGTAGCGTATTGATCACTTATTTCCGTTGCACCTGCTGAAAAAATCTTGTGTATTTCATTGGCATAAACCGTGTTAATATTGTTGATTGAAGCCATTATTAAATTAAGTAGATTCTATTCAACTTAATAATGTTTTTTATTCGACTTAGTCTAAAACCGTGCCACTTGCTTCGGAAAGTTCGAAGACGTGCTCACTCACAAGAGTAACATCTACCTGCTCGATTCCAAGAACGAACATAGTGTTTGCCCCTTTCAGTTTAAAAGTCAATAAGGAGCCCATTTTAGTATTGGAACCTGTGAAATTCTTATCGGGTTGCTTATCGAAATTTATTCCACCAATAAACTTGACGTTGGCATATCGGTCAATGTCAATCGAAAACCCGTCGCAAAACGGCAACATAGCATTAACAGCGCGGCGAAGAAAATGCATTGCCTCTGCTATACTTGCTACCGCTTGTTCTGTTAACTTTTTCTTAGCAATCTGAACATAATTGGAAATTTGTTTAGCGCTGTCGATTACACCTTCCAAATTATCAATTGAAGCCGCCATAGGATGCCAAAACCAAGTCCATTTTTTCTTTGCAAAATTTCCGGCTGTGTTATTATCATCAATCTGTGAATTGCTAAGGGTAAAGAACAGTTGAGATAGTCGCGTTGAAGACTTAACACTATTTATATTGATCTCGGTATTTCCTGCCGCGAAAGATTGTGCAAAACTGTGATAGGCGGAATAACCACATTGTTCTCAACGGCTTTGTCGACTGTGATTAATTCGCATCGAAGGATGCAGTTTTGAATTGCCCATCGAAGTCGTTGTGTTTCTTGTGGTAAAGCATAAACCATTAACCTCGTCTTCTGCTTGTGTTCCTGCTACTGGTGTGGCCGGTCTGATTACGGGTTCTTGTGCATCGGAACGAAATTCAAAGATAAATTCTAACCGGCAATACCTAATCGGGGGGTAATACCCTGATTGAACGAAGCCACAACAAGGTTTGTGCCCAACCGCACGAGTTTACCTTGTTCTATACCTGTTGTACTAATTCTGGTAAGTCTTGGAAGGACAACTCCTCTTTGATTACGCCCAGTAGTGGCTGTTGCATCGTGGTCTTCAGTTTGATAAGCAAACAGGTGGTTAATCCTGCTGTCATATCGTGTCAACACAACCTTCTTGGATGTCGTCTACATTTCTTACTTCTTCGGACTCAAAAGATTTGATTTCTTCGCATACAAAATCATAATTATCAATGTCATTAATTTGTTGTCCTGCCGCGTTGCATCTATAACGAGTAAAGAAGGCGTGGCTTTCACCTAAGGGTCTTAAATATTCTCCTGCTGTGGTTGATGTATTCACAACATCAAAGAATAAGCAAATACTGGACATGCCAATAGAATTGTTGTCTTCACCCGTGATCACAAATGTAATATATTTATTGCCATTATTACTACTAAATATATTTCCGGATACGCTGGGAAAATGAACTTGCTTACGATCGGTGATGTAGACTGCACTTTCGGGAAGTCCGAACTGTAAAGAGTTTGTCATATTATCCTGAGGTTCTGCTTTAACTAATACCATAACTTATATATTTATTTATTGGACTTTTAGAATTAATAACTTTTCTATGTGAATTTAAATGAATATTTTTTGAGTATGTTTTTCCAACTGCGGTTGTGATACTGCTGTTGCATCGGCTTCTACAATTCCCCTAATCGTTTCATAAGACGAACTGTTTATATATACCTTTTGTAATTTTGTTTTTAAATTGGATGTTCTCGGAGATTTTCTCGACCCTTGTTTGTTCCCTTGGTTTCTTGACCTTGTTAAGCATTACATTATATTTTATCTCAGAAAACCCTAAACCCAGCCCATCACGGGTATTCTTTCGTCGATGCCGTGTAATCTGTCGATGTAGTGATTTGACACAGGGTTGAAACTGTTTGTGTCATAACTTAAAGCCGCAGTATCCAAACTACTGACAGGGTCGCCGGTCATTCTAAATCGCTTGTACTGTTCCGTCGGTTTGTCTAAGCCGATAATAGGAGCAATCAAACTTACCACAGGCGCATCGTAAGTTCTCGTTTTAAAACTCTTATACCTGAATTCTTTGTTTCATTCCAAAACAACACTACCGCCCATACTGTGCCCTAATAGTGTTCCACTTGCGGATTTTCCAACAATGCCTTTTCCGTCTCCTTATACCTGTCAATATCTGTAATCCCACCGGTCTTAAGTTGTGAAATTTTGTTGCCAGTCTTTTGCAGAAGTCGTGCCACCCACATACATTTTGTTTCCCTTAAAAAAAGTTGTTATCCCGATCGTACGCTAATTTAATCCCCTGAGTGTTTGAAATTTTGCCGTTTGAATTGAGCATCTTGTTTAATTGCGCTTCTATCTTTGTCAATATGTATAAAAAGAATATGAATATTTTTTCAATTTGCATTATGTAGTATAAATGAGCATCAGACCAACAACTTATAAAAAGGTGTATGTAAATTCAAAATGTCGCACTTCCAACAGTCGTGACATAAGCCACTTTCAAATAGAACTGAGAGAAACTTTTGAAATTCCCGACGGGAGCATTATGCAAGTCCACGAAATCTCAATATCGAACACTTAGTATTCGATAAACACGAATAATCAAAAAATATATTTTCGACATCATATCATCTCACCTGCAACACCACAGGGCATAACATATCGGCGTATAGAAATACCGGTCGGTAATGACACTCCACCGGAATTAGCAAATGCGATACAAACACAACTTATTCTTGTTCTTTGATAGTGGCGGTCGGTCAAATTCCTATACAGTGGTATACAACACCATATCAAACAAGATGACCGTATCTTCAAAGTATGCGGAAGTGCTTTTTACTCCCTTAACCGATGCCGATGTGCCCGCCTTTGTAGGTTCGTTTTCCAACAGTGTCGATCTTAATAACTTGAACTCGATAAACGAAGTGTTGAGTTTTAATGTCACTGTAGGCGATAGTTTTACCTCATCCGCTCCGTGGACTACCGGATTTATTAAACTTCTTTATCACCAAGACATTTACATATCCTCCCCCGAATTGTCGAATAATAACTTTCATAGTCCTTCGTCGTTTTCAACCGCAATAGTAGAGAAGGTTCCAGTTAATTCTTCGTTTGCTGGTATTATAAACGACCCTTATGGAATTACAGATTACGATTATGTTAATGTCTCGCGCCGTTCAATAAGACGACTGAGTTTCAGAGTAACAGACGAAGTAGGCAACCTCATAGACTTTAACGGTGTGAATTTGAGTTTTAGCCTCCTCTTTCATAATACAGATATGATGTGAACACAAATAGTAAATATATAGATCATGATATAGATGACCGAAGAAAGTAACGACATCGTGGCCGTTGATTGAAAGCCAGAACAGGAAGAACCCAAACCAGAAGAGCCGCACAGCGAAACGCCTGAGCCTAAGGAAGAGCAGAAACGAGTTAAAAATCAGGGAAGTCGCCAAGGAAAAAGCAGAATGTCAAGACTATAAGAAAACGATGTGTATGAAAACCCTTAGGTATTCCCACCCAGAAAATGCGAAGGGAAACCGAGCGACATATTGAAAAAGCCAGTTCGGAAAAGCAACAGAAAACCACAAATTAATGTTGAACCATTTGCGCCAGAAAGTAATTCAGTAGCACCACCGCAATATCAAGAACAACAACCGCCACCTTCAAAGGCAATGCCACCTGTGCCAACTGTGCCGCAGCAACAATCCTGAAACCCCTATGAAAATTAACGCAACAACACTTATTGCAATTACAAATGAGATCAATGAACGCTGAAATTATGATAAGAAACCAGGAATATCAGATGATATGTGTAAAGCAGTGTTTCAATCAAGAAGTAAAAATCTAAATATTAATATATACAAATGGTATTATATAAGAGGTATAAACTTCAAAAAAACAAAAACAACATAAGAAAAACTCGTTAGATAATCCGGTCGTTAATTCGTCCGAAGATCTGGTATATCGACAACAAAATGTCGACTATTTACTTAGCTTGAAAAACAATTAGAAGCAAGAGAGGCGAAAGAGAAAAGTATGGCGTTTAAACGGAGATAGTTAGAGGGTCAGATGAAAGCAAATTACGAAAGCGAATTGTCGAGATTGAAAGGGGATTTGCATAGTCCAAGAATATCCGAGACTTCACTGGAACATCTGAAAAAAAGGTATGACACATTAAGTGAATTGAGCGAAGCAATTTTCTAAATAAACATCTAATATAGAATGGTAGTTAAGACTGCTGTTATAAAGTTTCATAGATTGTCAAGATACGAAGATATTTTGGAGCTGGTGAACGGCAATGAAGATGCATTGAAACCATATCCTGACCCCGAGATGCTGTATGTTATAAACAAAGCAATAAGGGAACTCGATTTGATGGCAAAGATCATTTGGATAAATTGAAAGTCCGAGAAAAGCAAATCGCTGAGCGAATTGTTAGGGATCATATGCTACGCGAATACGCATCGGATAATCATTTAACACGCAGAGCATTGTTTACACAGCATAACAGACAAGAACCAGAGCTACCTACAGCAGCTGAAATGTATGATATAGGAACTGACGCCGAAAATATGTCTGCGATTTCAAGAATTCGGCACACCACCCGGGCAACCAACAAGCAATTTATGAAGCACACCAACAACACTTAGAAAGAGAAGAACAAGACGGCTCAGGAATTCTTAGGAGTTTAAGAAGCGGCGCATTAAGTTTAGGAAGCGGAGCGTTAAGAGTAGGTGGGAATGTCGTCGGAAATATGGTTTCAGGTATGGATTTTGGAAGTTCGCTTCTGGCGGGAATGTCCCAAGAAGCAAAAAGTCAATTCAATGAAGCGATAATGAATAGAATCAATCCGCCACCAAGACCACTTTTGGATTTTACAGGAGAACCCAGAGCGGGACACTTTACAACATACGACCCGATGCCAATTCCAAATATGCAATATTTACCATCTTCGATTGTTTTACAGCCCAATCAACCTAATGTAGGAGCGACGCAACAACCCTTGCCGATTGCCTCGTCCAGTCAGCCCACAGTATCAGAGTTACCAGCGTTGCCACCAATATGACGAACAATACCACAACGACCAACAGAACCAAGGGGTAAATCAAGACCCAGACCATCGCCGAAAACATCGCCCGAACCACCACGACCTAACTTTCAACAAGGCGGTTCTTCAAGTTCAAGCGGAAATGCACCGCCGCCAGAACCACCGCAACCACCACGAAAAGAACCACCAAGAACCCGCTTAACAAGAAAAACGAATTTGAAGGAAGGGACAACGGAAGACCAAGAAATGGCATCTCCTACATTAATCATTCCCAGTAAAATAGGTATTCAAAAACTGAGAAGAAGCGAACAATAGACACACAATCAATACCAAAACGTATAGAAGTTACAAAAGTTTGTACAACAATTGCGTTAAATCTGCCGGAGACAAGGAAATGAAACAACAATATCTACAAGAACTCAAGCATTTGTATAGGCAAAGTATATTTAGAAAGTAAAAAGGCCTCAAAATGTTTCAATAAAATAATAACCTTAATTGAAATATTTTTCGTGGTAAATGCAAACCTTTTCAACGTTTTTAAAACTAAAATACATAGAATTATATATTAAAAGATCGGTTCACGATGAATTGTTTGAAATTCTCTACTAACAAGCAAAACACGAGTTGGAAAAATTGGAAATCATCAATATAAAGTAGGGAAAGCAAAATTGTAGAAATAAAGCAAAAATGCGTAATAGAAAAAGAAGAACAGGAACATTTACATAAGCAAATGAAACTGATAGAAAAACAAATTCAGCTACAAAGGGAACTCATAGAATTATATGTAAACAACAGTTCGTAAAGTGTGCTATATGATATATACTTTTAAACAAATGTAATCTTTAAAAAAGTATCTAAAGAAATGTAATCTAGATATATTAGATAGTATGATGCTCAGCCGTGAGGAACAAGAGGAAATATTAATACATTCTTAGGAAATATCAATGATGAAGAGGAAATTATTAATGAATTCTTGAATGAAAACAACAATGAAACAACAATAAAAGTTCAAGAAGAAGAAGAAGACTTAAAAGCAGTTTATGACAGATTAACATAGAAGCAGAAGACCACACACGTCAAATACTTAAGATAGAAACAAAAATATATTCCAATTAAACACGCGATGCTAAAATTATATAATGAAAGTGTTGTGAAAGATATCGATATGTATGAATATTGAATATCGCCGTAAGAAGATGATAAACAATTGTTAACAAAAATTACAAATTCATAAGAAGGGTGGCAAATATATTTGTAGCAAAGAAAGATTAGAACAAATAGATTTTAAGAAATCAGAAGACATGTTGAACTATTGGAAATATGTGCATAGCTAATAATTAGGAAGCTCTTTTCATTCATCTTCACAATAGTTTTTGTAAAGATAAATTTTGTTATGTTTTTTGTAAATTTTCAGGGCTGGGGATGTTAACAAGGATTTTTAGGGAGCTTTATGTAGGAGAAATGCTTAAGGTGGGGAAGTCAGGAATTGAGAATTTTATGGTGATATGGCAGATGCTTTTTTAGGGAAAATCGGGGCAGGTGGGGATGTCAAAATTAGTGGTTTTTGAGAAATATGTTGAAAAACGTAGGTTGGTATACAGGGTAAAAACGGTTGAGGTAATCGGGTTACGGGAGCCCAACCCTAACTGGCTTTAGGGATTTGTCGGTCTTAGGGGCCCTGAAGAGTCCTTGGGGTACTGGCAACAATGGCTCCATCAGGGCAGGCGAGCCCCCACATGATCCGGCCACCGGCTGTCAAGCTCGCGAAGCCCAGAGTCCACGGCAGCTGGAAGCCCTGGTCGCTCATGGAGATATTGAAAGGCGGAGCCACACCGTCCTGGTAGGGGCTGCCTGCGGAAGTGAACGACACGGGCATAACTTTGGTGCCGATGATCCAGATTCTAAGGCTCTTTCCTGAACACCAAGCCCATCAACCCGTGCCCAAGGTACTGAAGAACTTCTGACTTCGCAAAAGGGACATCAGCGTGGTGCCCGTCATGCTCGCCGCCGCTGAGCTTTCATTGGACGGCGGGACCAAGGAGAGACAGGATGGCACGATAGTTGTCTCCTTGACCTTCGCAGGAGGGGCGGAAGCGGAGTTCCCCTCAGGGTTTCGCATAAAAGCGTCGTGATCCCTTGCATGTAAAACTGTGCCCGCATGCACGCACTGTGGACTAGAGTTGCTTTGTGCTGCAAGCGAAACGTATTGGCCTGGTAACAACATTTACCCCTCCGGCTACAGCCCCACTGTGCCACTCGTTTCTACCTGGGAACCCTGATTGCGCACACATCCCACGCTCAACACAGGCTGCGCAAGCGAAACTTGCTTCTTTCCTTCCGCCGCGTTGTCGCATGCTGTCAACGGTAATCACTTCGAGACTGGTCTGCGGCCACAAATCCCAGGTTCCTGTTCAGCGCCCTCACACACGGCTAGCAAGATTCGACAATGCAGACTCGAGGGCGGCCTCGATTCTACAGGTCGGATGCCCCGGTACAGTGCTGGGTTCCCACATCCAGATCTTCAATCGCCCCTTACAAGAACTTCCGGACTCGATGACTTCCGGACACACGTGCGGGAGAGAAGAGGCTGGGCCTCCTCCCGCCCAAAGGCGGCCCAATTTCGCTTTTTTGGGGTCTTGCAAGTCGTTTGTTCTGGTCGCATTGTTGCCGTGTCGAAGATGGCCATTGCTTTCGCCACCAGCATCCAAGGCCGGTCAATTGTGAGTGCGCACCCATGATGAAGATCCACGAAAGACGTGGTGTTCGGAACAAGGTGAGAGGATGCTAGGCGCACTCAACAATAAATCCCGCCTTTAGCCGCGTTGGCCAGACTAACGTTTTTTGCATTGGAATTCGAAGAGGCATTCGTGGAAGAAACTTGCCACACCAATTCCTTCCAAAATGTCCACGAGTTGCTTAATTTAACTTTATAATCTGTGATTTCATGAGAACGTTGGCCCCCACGTTTTTCGCCGAGATCGGGTATCGCGGGGAGTGTGGAACAAATTGGCTACACCAATGTCTCCGAAAATCGAAGAGGACCCCGAATTGATGGCTTCAGGCTTTGGAGAACTCATGGCGCGGAGACCCGGTTCAAGATCCCAAGAAAATTCTTCGCAGGCATCCTGAATCCTGAATCCAAACCTTGTGACACTTCTCGATTAAATTTGAATCGGGATAATGGCTTTGAAAATACACACTGTAAGAAGACTGCAAGCCAAGGATGTGGATACATGCGAGGTGTCTCTGTGAGCATATGTATATATATATATATATATACATGTATGTATATATAAATATATGTACATATACACATATCTACTATATCTATATGGTCACACCCCCCCCCATGATCCACCCCAGCCTTCTTGTCAATACTCCTGTGCAATCTTTTTCCCAAGATGCTGAGTCCTAGACTCCGAATCTATCGGTATTTACGGTGTGGTCTGCACTTCATGTACATGTCTACCTGACTTTTTATTCCTTTGTATCATAGGTAAACAAGCCGAAACCGAAACCAGATTCCGGCTCTGGATTTTGGAGTTTGTCGAATTACTTAAAATGTACAGATTGAATAGACACAGCAGCTTTTCTCTTGATAACATAAGGGGTAAGGACAACTCCTTCAGTGAAAGCAAACATGCCAGTGGTATGTTTGGCCGTTTGGCTCACTAGCAACAGTGTATCCACGCTAAACAGAGGTGTTGCCCATCCAACATGGAAAGGAGCCTCCATGTATCTTCATGCTTCAAGGGAACCTAGGACAACTTCGTACCTTCAGAATTGCAACAAACAAGGGAAGCATGGCTGTGATTTTTCAGGTGGTGTTCTTGTTTCAGCACAAAGAAACACAATAAGCCACCCTGGCCCCTTATCAGTCGCTGGAACTCAGTGGCTGGAACTGAACGAGCTCTTAGTTTAGTGAAAGAAATGGTCTCCCTCCACCAAACTCCAAATACAAGCAGGGTTCGTTGAGCTGATTACCCTTTATGCTTCGAGGGAATTAAGACAAGCATGTATCTGGAAAGCATTCGTTATTTTTCTGAACACATTTCCTGTTTTTTCTTGTTAAGAAGATGCAAGACGATCCTGGCTCAGAACACACAATCGAGCTCCGTTGGACCGCACTACTCGCAAGAGTGATATAGCTCTTGCCATCTTTGAATACAGCATGAAACAGCTCCAGACCTGTCTTCATGGCCTCCGAGACATGGTGGAAACACATCTTTTCTCATTATGCTTTAAGGAAAGCAATAAAACATTTGGCTTACGTCTGGAGCCAGGCTGACCTTGACTCGGGAATGATTTCTTGCTCCACGAGAGAAGAGTTAGTACCGCCAGTAGTCGAAGCAATTGAGAGCTCATTTACCTGGTTCCCCAGTGTCGCCTGAAGGGTACCTTTTTCCTGGTATTGAGTTTGAATAAGGGAACCCAGAAGTACTGAAGCCGGACAGTACTATTGGGGAACTCACTTTATATGCATTGATATGAAATGTCGGAGCTTATCAGCTTCTTTATTTTGTGAGGTACTATAAAACACAAGAAAAACTTTTTCTGTGTTCAAGCAACGGGCAAGAGTTTAAACGGTTAGCAAGATCTTACTTCGATGCAGAAGCAAGAGCTCGACGGTATCTAAACATGATGTACAGTTCAACGAACATGTGCCTCCGCATGATCAAGCATCCACAAACACAGGCAGGTTTCAGTATTATCAAGTACAGCTGTTCTTCTATTATTTCTTTTATTGAGCATAGGTGAGCTTAGCAACAGCTAGGACATTGTTTGATGAAAGAAGCAAGAGCACAGTTCGGAACTGAAGCTATTGCAGGCTCATGTATGAGTACATGGTACGGCTGTTCTTCTATTACTTTTGCATTTCAGGTTTCAGGAATCTTGGAGATTCGAGCCTGGCAGTGTTTACCGAGGTTGCCAAAACATCGCCAGGCTCCAATTTCCCCAAAATCTGCACAGGCTGAAATGCGAAAACCTCGCCAGGCTCCGATTTCCCCAAAATTCCCAAAATCCTGGCATCCATGGGGGGCCATCAGAGCGCTCTACTATGAATTTGGGGGAAATTCGAGCCAGGCGGTGTTTTCGTATCCAAAGTTGCCAAAACACCGCCAGGCTCGAATTTCCCCAAAGTTTGTGAAGCTGCAAGTCCCAAAACATCGCCAGGCTCCAATTTCACCAAAATTCCCAAAATCCTGGCACCAATAAGGCGTGCTGGGCCGTAATTGCTCAGAGTTTGGGAATTTTGGGGAAATTGGAGCCTGGCGATGTGTTCGCACTTCCAGCTTTGCCAACTTTGGGGAAAAGGGAGCCTGGCGATGTTTTCGCATCTGAGGTTGCCCGCCTCCCATGATCCACTGTTTGCAAGAAGCAGGTTCGGGTGCATCATGGGGGGGGGGCGTCAGCATCTATATCTATATCTATGTATAAATATCTACATCTATATCTATGTCTGAATCTATATATAGTGCTCCACCCATGTGCCCTCGTTTATGTTTCGTTTTGGAGGAACGTCTCTGATTTCGACATGCGTGGCAAAACATCCAACTGCATGGCAACCCCTTCCTCCCAAATAGCTTGAGTTTCAATTGTCTCCAACCGCAAAGAAGCACAACTCTAGCAGCGGGCACGGTTCCTGTAAACTCGCCAAATCCCAAAATGAAAGATTTTTTGCGGAGATGAAAGAACCAATTTGGGATACTGGGGATATTGAATTTTGGATTCCCACGAGTTAGCACTCAAAAATTCAAACAAAAAGTGGATCTGGCACCTCCGCACAATGCTCGATATTTTGGATTTTGCAAAAACTGTGCTTCCCTGAGTAACTGTGCTTCCCTGAGTGACCCCCCGTGCGAACGCACTGGGAACGCGTGTTCGGAAAACGCTGCTAAACGCACGAGGTCTAGACTCCGCCCACACACACACACACCTTTGATTTATTTGCTATGGCTGGAGCACTTAAAACGTTGGTTTTGGACGGGTGGGTCTGACCAAAGTCTGAATGCTCTATTGGAAAAGAATCAAAGCCAGAGGATTTTGCTGCTTTGGGTCCGCTGGATGGCAAAATTGAGCATCTTTGATTTATTTGCTATGGCTGGAGCACAAAAACGCTGGTTTTGGAGGGGCCGGCACCACCTCCGCTGAGGCTGAGTCTAGAACGCGCTTTTGCACGCACGCTGGGGTCAGAACGCTGAACGTGCTCACGCGCCCCTGAACGCGAGTTCAGGTGTCAAAAAGGTGTTTCCTGTTGCTGCGCATGCTTCCCACGTGCTTGCATGCAGAGGGCTTGCGCGCTCTATTGAATCTATTGCAAATCAGGAGCGAGCTTAGTTTGTTCAAATGTGCTCCAAAGATGTTGCACCCAAAAAGGTTTTAACTAGAAAACCTAGCGACATGCTTTACATGAGCTGGTACTTCTAGACGATGCCGGGTAGTTCTGGCTTGTATATAACCGTGAACTATTCATCTCTCACCCAACTGGTGGTCGTATGCTATGTTACTATCCCCTACAATAAAGTAACCTTGACGATACATGTGTTTATGCTTGTGCTAGAGGTATTTTTCGCGTATTATCGAATTCAGATTTCGGAGTTTTTCGTCAAACATACCATATTGAACTACTCATGAACACGTACTATTAGCTAATATATTCTCGTCATAGCAAAACCTAATAAACTTCGAGCTGACGTGAATAACGAGCGCAGGTTTTTGCATCTGCAGACACATGCTTGGACCGCATGCAATCATACTTGCTTATTTCGATACAGGTAGAAAAACCACCCCGAAATTTGGTTCAATGGACCCTCGTTTGCAAATCTGTGGCCCTTGTAGTCTTTCTGCTTTAGTTGCAACATGTGGACATCCGACTCGCTTTATTCGGCGGAACGATGACTATGCGAATGGCGATCACAGGTTTGTCGTTATTGCTGTTGATGTTGCTCCCATCATCGTAGCTCCTAATGCCGAATTGCGTCGGCCTTCTACAAGGGCCCTTCTACAAGGGACTGATTCAAACACAATGCTGACAACCCATGTCATGCTTGTATGAACGTTGTTGTCACTCGCATCGAAGGGGTACTGCCGTGGCACGTGAACGCACACACACACACACACACATGATTGCATCAGATCTGGTTCTTTTTCGCCACATAACTACTTAAAGCCAACCCCGATTCCTCGTAAATGGCGATGGTTTCGGCAGACACCATTTTCATGCGCCCAATTCATTCGTTTGGTATTTGGTATTCGCTGGAGAACCGAACGCCGGTTTTACGATAGCTTGTCCTACTACTCCGTGAGATGTGGTTCACCGTCCATTCAAACACATGCTTGTCCGCAACGCCAATACCGTAAAACAAAATTAACGTTGTAAGGACATGCCAACCCAAGCATCAATATCACGCCAATTACATTCTAACCTCCTAGAAATACTGGGGTTAACCGAATTTCTGCCAATTCTACGTAGCTATTGTTGTTTTGCCTTGAGTTTCTAATTAAACTTTTTCGGTCCAATACCAAAAGTACTTCTAGTTTGAAATTTTTTTGGCCCACGATTAAAACTACACATGTGTGCAGCCTACTCGTTTAATGTATCCCCCTGTCCCAAGCACATGCTGGAAACCACACCAGGGTCCAACATATGTAGCCTTAAACAGCCACTGTCGTTGTGTCATTAAAGACACCCCACATTGATCGCACGTTTGAATCATGACTGTGGTTCGCTCCTCCTTCACGCACGCAAAACGTGGGCACATGGGGGAGGCCGTAGCCCTTACATATGTATATATATATATATACGTATGATGCGTATATTTGTATATGTATATGTATGTGTATATATATATATATACATGTATGTACGCATATGTACACATGCATACATACATATACTGCACAAGCGTATGTATATATCTAGAGCGGCTAAGGGTTGGGGGATTCGATCTCAAGATCCAAAGCCTCTCGGCCGATGCTTCCTGTGTAGAACCCCGTTGCCGTGGTCAAATCACCTAGGTTCAGGGAACCGGGTTTTGCATGGTCGGACTTCATGGCATTGACAAGCTCAACCCTGAACTTCCTGATCCCTCCACTAAAGATCCTAGTCACTCAACTTCACGGCCACATCAGAGGCGCACAGGACGGAGAGAGGGGCGGACGCCGGTGCTTCAGGCGCGATGGCGTTGGGCAGGCAGGTGAACAAAGTTGCGTGTGTGTCCTGTAGTGGGTTCAGGTTCAAGGGTGTGGTTAAGGGCCACCTAAATGAAATCTAAACCCAGGCTGAACCCTAAGCCCAAGACTCTTTTTGAAGGGAGTTCGCCCTTCAGAACTTTGGGTCTCCTACGGAGAGCACAATTACAAAACTTGGAATAAGGGCTCTACTGCTTGGGGATATAGCCGAATGGGCTATAAGCTAAGCGGCTTTTCGGCTTGATTACTGCATGCCAAAATGTTTTTCGCACCTCTGAGGTCCCCGCTGTGCTGCGCACCCGTATTGCGCTGGTCCAGCTGTACGCGCTTTTCAAGCTTTGGTCCGCTTCGGTGTCGGAACCTGGGTGCTCGGAACCTGGGTGCTTTTTTCCTCCCTTGAAGCAAGGGAAAACCCAAATCTTCAGACCCTATCTACATGCCTAAGCCCTAAACCCATTCGACCCTTGAACCCTTAAACCCACACGGCCTAAACATCATACTCAGGAAAAGCAACAACATCCTTACAGCTTACAACCGTATGCTCTACGCCCTATACCGCGCACCACTGGGGATCCAGGGTGCTGCGGAGCCCTTTGACATCGAGCGCTAGCGGCTTGGATTGCTCGTCCGGGGACCAAGTGCTGATATCCTGCGCCGGGCCACGACGCGAAAAGAGGTTTCATGTCGAGGAATTAACCCCTATATACCCTCTTCTCTTTCTTTGCCCTACCCCTCGCCTTTCCACGCCTTTGAAACTGATGACAAAAGAAAAGAGAACACTAAAGCAAGCAAAGAGGAAACTGTCTTCGGCCCCAGCTTATCACTTTTCCTTCTTCCCCGTTTTCCCTTGGCATATCTTCAAATTCTTTCTTCCTTTGTCATTTTGTCATGTTGTGTTCTCGTCCTGTACTTCCTTCCTTTCTCCTCCTTCCATTTCTCCCGCTCCCTTCTGCTCTGCGTGGCTGGCTCCTCCATGGCCCCTTTTTCTCACCGATGAAAAAGGGAAAGGAGGGACATTTCACTCTGCACACAAACACGCGAAGTGCATGCCAAGACTGTTGGCATGAAAGAGGCTGGCGGCGTTCGGCGTCCTGACTGTCCAATCTGCAGAAACTGACATGCAATTCAGCGGCACAAAACCATTGCAAAGCGAGGCCGCGCTTCTTTTGCTAGCACACTCCAGTGGCTCCGCGGCTTCGATGCACGAGCGAGCTGCTCTCAAACGTTCAAGCATGATTCGGCTGCCGCACTGTCAGGTCAAATGCTTTCATCTAAATTCACACTGATACAAAACTCTTGTTTGACCTGACAGCTGTCCGCGTTTCACAGCCTCCTCGCGGAAAATCACGCCACACCAGACTTGCTCTCTAAGTTCCTTTCCACGACCACTCTGAGTCAATCCATCGGCAATATGATGACGAATCGGAAACAAGAGAAGACGTGTCTTCGGCGTGTCTCACGTGCTGAGCATCTGACGAAGGAGCACCGCATGAATGACTCTAGTTTTATCACTGATATGCTGACCGTCCTTATGAACCGTCTCATAAATGGACTTACAATCAGTAACCGACGTCATCGGTGTCAAATCATTCCATCCGTCATCATCAATGCTACCAACAACATCAGAACCAAGTCTGAAACTCACTCATCAAGACCTGGCTGAAGTGACCCATGCCCAATCCATCTGAGCGGCTCGACTCGATGACTCTCTTGTTCGTACTGCTTCGCCAGTGCAATATGTTCATATGAGCCGGCTTGCTACAGACCTCCGTCGACCCTCGTTTAACGACGCCGACAACGGCCCCCTTCTGAGAGAACACAAGCCGTTTGTCTAAAGATGACTGCAGAATATCGTCAGCTTGTTTCTCTTCAACTTCAACCCCTACACTGGAGCACAACCCGGCATCCGAGTAAATGATGAGCTGAGCATCTTTGCCTAAGTTGCGAAAGACGATCTCCATGCGATGTTTCTTGGCTTCCCGAACTGCTTTGTTCGCCCGCACAAGATCAGCGACGCGAAGATCAGCAACCCGCTTCTGAAGTTGATTAGTCTCGAAACTTAAATCAGGACGAGACTGAGACTGCGTCGCGATCCACTGCAGACCGCCCACAATGGAACGATAGTTCTCTCGCTCCTCCTCTGTGGCTGGCAGTTCTGGAGCTTGCCTTCGGTCCTTAGACACTTCCGTCTCCTCGAGACGTCCATCTATGAAACCATCCTTTGAAAGGATGACGCCATCTTCACTGTCAATGTTGCGTAGCTTGATCTCTTTCCCACAATAGGTAACCCCACTGGACTTCTCAGAGACTCTGTCCCAAGTGCCACAAGGAAACCACCCAGCCAGCTTGTCCACGGTTTGCTGAGCGAACTCTGACCCATCATGACAGACCACAAGATCATCCACATGGACCAGCCCGCATAAGATACCCTGTTCGTTTCTCAGCAAAAACACCGCAGGATCAATGTATGACTTGAGGAACCCCAACTCATCGGTCAACACTCTAGCCAGCTCCTCGTACCAAGCTCGATTTGAGTTGGGTCTCCCGTAAACAGGTTTCAAAAGCTTGAAGAGCTGAGTAGGCTTGACTCCCTTCAGCCCTTGCTTCGGTGGTCTCAATATCCCTGAAGAAACGCATTGCTAATGTTCCCGATAAACCAGTTCTGCATCCAACCGAAGCTTGCAGCCACATGAAGGAACAACATTGTCGAAGCCCGCTCGACTGTCGGTATTCAATCGACCTGAACTTGCCCCGTCTGTGCATCGGGACACAAGTGGCCTTGAAGACGAAGCCGCGCTTTCGCGCGTGTTGGAAGAGGATTCCCCTCTTCCCGGCATTCTTATTCCTATAGACATAACGACTAGGAAGGACTCGTTTGGGAAATCTTTCAACACTCTCGCACTCTCCTCTTCACTCAACACCTCACAACTCTCGAACTCTCTCCAGCTGTTCCACTCTTTCTCCTGGGCCTGATGATAGAGGTCTCTCTCATGAACGGGAATCTTTCGTAGGGTTTTTTTTGTCCATCATCCGCTTCAGTTTGTTCTTCCCAACGGTTTTGCCAAATGTGACGGTATTCGCTTGTTCAACCTTACGACTCTTCTCGATCGCAAGTGGAACATCCTCAAGGCACATCTCTCGTTTGGGTCGACCTTGAAACACAGTGATCAACACTTCGGCAGGAGTCTGAGGCAGGTATCCGCTTGGGTTATCAAGATCAAACAACTAGTGCGAACCTATGAAGTTCATACTTGGTTTCGGGAGTCCGGAAGGCCCAGGCTTGTCTAGTGAGTCTAGTCCCGACCTTTGGCACCAACGGCGAGATCCTGAACCCCTTGTTCAAGATTCCCAACCCCTGAAAAGACCTCTGGCGTGATAGGCTGGCTCTCGACTTCCATAGGCTCTTCAGTGGGTTTCTTGTGGAACGTTCTTAACAAGCACAATAGCCTTCTGAATTTGAGGATCTCCGAAATGCCTCTCATTCCCGCAAGCCTCTCTAATAAGGTGTTCCCCGGCAACAAGAAAGCACCTACCGCCTACAGCAACCCAAGCATTGGATCCCGGAAGAACACAAGTTGTCCTGCAGGATGGGTGATTTTCCGAACACGGTTCTGGGCGCAAGCCCGCCATAAGCCCTTGCATCTTTCGCTTGTCATGACGATTGATCTCCCTCTGCTTCTCCGGCTTCAGGCTTGGCAATCCCTCAACAAGACACTCGAGGCTCTCAAACGTGGAATCTCGGATTTCCAACAGTTGAAGAGGCAGCTCTTCCGGCCGGTTGCCCGATCTCCTTGTGAACCTTAGGGGACACATCACCACCTCTTCGCCCGCATAACCAGGATCTTCATCATGTTCTCCTGGGACCTCCATCTCGCCTTCGGTCATCTGTTTGGAGGGAACTCAGGCTGAGGGACCTCATCATTCTTGTCTTTATTGATGACAAACCCGCATAGTCCGGCTGCGGTTCCCACAAGATCCAACCTTGTACTCAACTACGAGAAACCCACCTTGGCCGCACCGAGGTCGATGCATGCGCCCAATCCCTTAAGCGCACTCTTGACCAACAGCAGTGGAACATCTTGTTCGACCACACTCACCTGCAACCACAGAATCATCGAAGCGCCAAGAAGGTTCAAGGGAAACAAGATGCTGTACTTGGACATAATCCTTGGACCAGCACCGAATTTAAAAGGCCTGGCCTCGTCCACAATGAATGTACTACACGTCCAAGCCAGCCTGACGCAAATGTGCCATATGTGAGCTTGCCCAAGCCTCTCCTGCCACAGACCTTGCACAGCATGTGTCGGATAACGCAAGTAGGCACTCCGAATCCCCCGAAGCTTGGGACTCTGCACACAGCACCGCACTCGCGCGCCAGTACTCCTCGGGCTGCACGGACGTGAAAATCGTGGCAGGACCTGGGCCATAGTCCTCATCAGAGTCAGAGAGTTCCTCCTCCACGACAGCCATCACCGGCTTGCTAGACTGCGCCATTGGCCTTGCAAGCCGAACACGGCACCTTCTTCTTCAACTCAGCGATGCCTGGTCCGACCAGTGTCCCAATCTTGCCATGACTGGATGCACAGCATTCCATTGCCGCCCAAGGCCTCGATGTATGGTCCAGCATGGAGCGTTTGCTGGCGCCTGGGAGGCAGGCCACTTGCACAGCTTATTTGCAAGAAGTCCAGCAGCCAGGCTTCGGACTTGGACTTGCTAGGCATGTTTCCAGCTGTGCGCCATTTTCTATGCGCCATCATGGGGCCAGCTGCAACCTGCCCAAAGGCATGCCAAGCTTTCCTGGCTAAGCCAACCTCCTGGACATGGTGCACCAAGACACCACATTTGGAGCCAACAAGACCATGGTTTTGGAGGCTGCATACAGTGCCATGGAGTGCCTCCAATCGGCCCAGTTCGAAGTGCCACTCATGAAGAAGGCTTCCTCCAGAAGCATGAGAACTTGCCATCGGCATTTACCAGAGAGCGGAAGCACAAGACCATTTCCGCTCATGGAAAGCCGGTGCTTTTGTATGCCACTTGATGGACCAGGTCGTGGCCATGGAGATCGCTACTTTCAGGGAGCCAGGTCTGTTTCTGGACACTTGCCCCAAGCAGCTCCAGCTCCTCCGCCACGTCGTGATGGCCCAGCAAATGAAGCCGTGTTTGCTTCCAGCGCCAAGCTCGCCAAAGGCGGCACCATTCTCTCGCGGCGGTCTCCCACCGGCAAGACGGACGTTGCGAACTCGGCCAAGCCTGGTTCCATCTGGAATTGGGTGCCCAGAAGGTCACACTTCTCCAATGTTGGAAACTCACGGTGGACAAAGCATCCCACTCTGCGAGATGCTCCATCACCAACGAGCAAGGCTTCCTTCAAACTTCGTTCCCATCCAGTCCATCCAGTACCCACTTCTGTACAGCAAGGCCTCAGACCAAGAGGTCACTGTGCTCATCCCACACCAGCTATACAGCACGCTGAGAAAAAGATGCCTCACTTGAGCTTGACTGGAAGTTTGGGTATGCGGGTCTTACATCGCCGGTCTTGGCTAGCCGCTCATCCAGAATATCATCTCATGCCTTCATGGCTGGTAAATTTACGTTTGTGATCTATATTGACTGCGAAGCCTGCCTCTCTCTCTCTCTCTCTCTCTCTCTCTCTCTCTCTCTCTCTCTCTCTCTCTCTCTCTCTCTCTCTCTCTCTCTCTCTATATATATATATATATATAAAGATGTTTATATCTATGATGCCGGGCCGGAGCCCTCCCCCTCCCCCCCTGTGGTGTGGTGTCTGCGGTCTTGCTTGGGCTCCTGGTCTCTTGGCTTCGCTGTCTCCCCCCCCCTGTGGTGGTGCCTCTCGTGGTGATGCAGGAACACCGGCCCTCTCTCCAAGCTGGAACCTAAGTGCCCCAGCATGCCACCTAGCAGAAGCTGCAATCTTGGCTGACTTGTCGCGTGCTGTGCTGTTGTACTTACATTGCCACCAAACCTACGCAGGTATGCTTACAGCTATTTTGGTATTGTCATCCTTATGGCGATTGCTACTACACTGGAGGCAGCGGTTTTCCATGTTTTATGTTGCCGATGGTTGGCCGCTTCGCAGCGATGCTTTTACAGCGTATATGTGTATAGAAACCATGCCGAGAAAACGAGTTAGCGCTAGTTTGCTAACTCCAATTTGACCTGACAGTGCGGCAGCCGAGTCACGCTTGAACTTTCGAGAGCAGCTCGCTCGTGCGTCGAAGCCGCAGTGGCTCCTGGAGTGTGCTAGCACAAGAAGCGCGGCCTCGCTTTGCAATGGTTTTGTGCCGCTGAGTTGCATTTCAGATTCTGCATTGGTTGCGCGGAGCAGGGCAGCAGCCTTGCAGCTTCGATGGCGGATGCGAATGGGGCTGAAAATCAGGGTGTTTAGGCAATGATGATCAGCAACAGCAACAGAGCCCTGGAGCTGGCGCCGGCAGCCGGCGAGATGGGATTTTTTATCATGGTTGGGGATCATACCAGCAAGGATCCTGGCAGCCTCAGCGGACGTCACACTGGAGCAGTAGCACATGGCAGGACACCGCTTGGGGGAAAGATTCGGGTGAGCAGCGCAAGCCTGTTCAACAAGAATCAAGCGGGATTGGAGGCAGCGAGGTTCCAGTTGGGAGCAGTGTTCATTTCTCAAGACGGCAGTCAGCTTCTACAGCAGAAGAGGACCCGTGGGCAACGGCGGAGGTAACAGCCTCCTTAAATGATGACCGCGGATCTTCTACGAAGGCGTCTGCGAAGTCTAGTGGGAAAGACTTCATCCCGGAGTATGCTGGGTCGGGGCCAATACGGGAATATCAGAGGCGAGTTAAGCTGTTTGAACTGAGTACCGGCATTGACCCGACGTTTCGCGCTCAGAAGTTGATGGAGAAGCTCACCGGGAATGCTTGGCTGGCGGCTGAGTCCTTGCAGCTGGAGTCGCTTAAGCGTCCGGATGGTGTGAGCCGTTTGCTAGACCACCTTTGGCGAGAGCTGGAGCTGTTGGAGTTTGTTCGGACTTTTCAGACTTTGGCAGACTTCTATGAGTCTTTCCGACGGAGCACAGGCCAAGAGTTTGTCAACTACGATATGGAGTCTAGAAGACATGCTCAGAGACTAGGAGATCAATGCTGGGATCTCTGGCGTTACCGAGAAGCTTTTTTGTTTCTCGAACAGGCTGGATTGTCTTCTGAACTGAGAAGACAAGTGTGGTTGCAGCTGCTGGAGGTGAGTATGACTATAACAAGCTTCGAGCCGCCGTGATGGCCATCGCCCCTCAGGTACATCGTAATGAAGAAGCACATGGCGCTCAGCCGAGCGGTGGCGGAAACGCGAACCGCCAGCGGAGCAAGTCTGCCGCCAAGGTGCACGCCACGACCGCGGAAGAGCCGGGCGGTGGGCGAGGATGGCGACGATGATGATGGGGACCTCGAGAAGAGGAACTTCAAGTCCTCTTGACTCAGGCGGCCCGGAGAAGGGCTCAAGTGGAGAATGCCAAGGTGTTTCGCAAAGGTGGAAGAAAATCAGAGTCTCCCGAGGCCTTTGGCCAAAAGGGCTTGGTTCAGCACGATGGGATTTTTTACGATACACCCGTCGTCAAGATGAGCTGATCGTGCTCCGTAGCGCCATGCTCAAGAACATCCTCGTGGCCCGGACCTTGGCTGCTCTTGCATGGACCTTGGCACAGAGGAGGCAGAATTTGGTGCCAGCATCTCCCTTGCTGGACCATATCTGTTTCTGGGCAGCACCATCAGGTAAGCAAGTGGCCCGAGCGAAGGGCGAAACGCCTGATTGCGTGCAGTGCTGGGAGACCTGCAACACTGCTCCGGTCCTTGCGGTGCACGCGAGAGATAGGCCGCGGAGTCCAGGAAGATTGGTACCTGAAGCAGCGCAGGGCACAAGCAAGTGGCCGAAACAAACAAGAGGGAGGCAGGGCTACGCGACCTGCACACAGTTTCAAGCGAAACCAAACCGAAAAGGAGCGAGGCTGTGCGACCTTGCCCATGAAGCAGCGCAGCATTGACAGGGCCGAAGAGGATGCCAGGAATTTGTGAGCAAGGCAAAACAGGAGAATATCGAGGGAAGCCAATGCCTGGCCATGAGAAAGCATGGTGTCCGCAAACATGGGGCCACGAGGCATTGCCTGGCATCGCGGTGCCCGAAGCCGAGCATAACTGCGTGGCCTCGTCTCCAAAGCAAAGCAGGGCAGCCTTGTATAATCATACAATTTGGTCGGGGCTGCGCAGCGCTTGTCTGATGATGTAGAGTTGTCCCACAGGCGATGCGAAGACATCGAATGTCATAGTGCTTCAGCAGGGCAACCAGTGCAAACCATGATCGAAGATCCGTTGCGACATGCACCAAAGCAGTGCGAGGCCTTGCGTCGGGCTCTGCGTCTTGCTCCGGCGGTACCAACCATGTGGAAGAGAGCAGCGCTGCCACCATTTGCAGCATTGCAACATTTGCAACCCACTGCAACCCGGCTCCATAACAGACGACAGCGAAAAAAAACGTTGCAGAAGTTTAACCCGTGCAGTGCGCCAGGGGCTGATAATCTGAATGCGACGGCTCTGGCTGGGGTGTCTATAAGTCTGCAGAAGACTCCCGGTGCAATGCCAACCAGGCAGTTGTGGAGCGAAAAGCTATCCTGTGCCTGTGCTAGGCGACTTACCAAGGAGTTCGATCCGTACTAAGTGTAGCAAAAAAAACGCAGCACGGCGCGGCGTCTCAAGCCGTTGGCCAGCCAAAGCGATGCAGCAGTGCGGGGCGTGTCCATGTGCTGGCAGGGCGGCGCCCAGAAACAAAAGAATGCGGTGTTTCGTGTGGCATGTTAGCAATGCTTAATTCGACGGTCAGTTTCAATAAGGTCCCAAAACCTGGAGGGGAGCCAGTGCGCCCATGTGTTTCGCATTGCGATGCTGTGCCTGTGTGTCCATGAGAGAAAGCTCACTGTACAAGCATGCGCAAGCGGTGTGGGCCGGAAGCAAGAGTCCACATAGCTCCCTGAAGATGAGCTCACCGTTGCATGTTTCTCTGCAAGCTGATCAGGGCCTCCACAACGTGGCCCGGTGCTGGGGCGAGCAATGCTCGGCGGCGAAGGCGGAGCCAAGCGGTGCTTCTTGCTACTCTGCGATGCGTCACTCCAGAAACCAAACATGCCCCCAAAAGGTTTTGCGCCCGAACGCTTGTCAATGCGGAGGTGCAGCTGTGCAGAGCACTCTAACGTGTCTTCGGCAAGCTCTTGAATGGCCTTGACAAGCAGTGCAGTGCGCGGCGAGTCCGGAGGAGCGGGTGCCAAGTCCTACAGCCATGCTGGGCACAAAGCACAAACGGCTGCGAAGAAACTCTCGTGCTGTGGTTTTTTCAAGGAAGCGCTGCGCTTGGAAGAGAAAGTCTGGGCTGCAAACCCCTTTCAGCTGCGTGTTTCCCTAGGTTTGAGCACCAGTGCATTGCGGAGCGGCATAATGCAATCAAATCAACCTAGCGAAACATCGCTGACTACAAAACACCAACGCACAAAGAGCGGGGGGTGGCTTGGTTTCAGTTCTTTGAATGATACGGCAGAGCCGTGCCGCATTGCGCCATGTTCCCTAAACGCAGCATGCTCAACTCCAAGACTCCAACTTTGCGAATCGACCCTAAACCGGTTAAACCCTTACCTTCCCCCCTGAAGTGTGCCGGGTTGCCTTCACATGGCAGTTGCCATCGCTGCCCAACCCTTTCACCTGGGTTCGGACTTGCACGGTTTCGGGCTTTAAGATTCGGGTGCCGAACCAAACCTTGAGCCACAAAAAGAAGAAGGGTGCCAAGTCGTCCTGGCCACCGGCTCTAGAAAAACTGAGCCAGGTCCTGATGGTCCTGATTTGGAGTCGCCCGTAATGTTGTATCCGAAGCACTGCCTGCCTTGGTGCTTACGTTTAAGGTTTAGGATTCGTTCGAGCTTTAGGGGTTTTGAGCTTTAGGAGTTTGTGCGATTTCTCATGGGAAGTTCCAGGAATTCGTGGGTCGAGGGCGTCAGCCCTAGAGGCGTAGTCACCGTGTTTACCGTACTTTGCGTGACCTGTTGGACGCATCTTTGAGAAGTTCGGCTTCTTCAAGTTGGATGCGACACTTCGATGTCCTCCAAGATCCCTCTCAAAAGCCCTCAGCCCCAATCAATAAGCCGGCTTTGACTTTCACTGCGGTGCTGGTTTCACAGTGCCACTGCACGTCGCTCTTCACGGACTCCACCCGAGGCTCCTCGCAGCACTCGCGGGAAAGTGTACACCCAGGCCGCCCTGGGCCACTCGTAGGGTCGGACCCACAGACCACCCTAATTCCAAGCTGGAGTTTCTTTCCAACAGCACAGGCATGTATCCTGCCCCAATCAAGTGACGGCAGACCTCAGGGTTTTTGGGGGTTTGACCGTTTTCGAGGGTTTGCGCTGCATTCTGTTTACAGTTTAGAAGGTTAAGGATTTTTTTAAGGGGCCTAAGGGGCCATCAAGTTGAGGGTTCAGGATTTCAGAGGCTTCGATGTCAGAACTCAGAGCTCATGGCCGCTTACGACGGGCTCGACTCCTCGTGGTTCAAGTTGAGGCACCGCCCCTGGTTTTCCTTGGCTCACAGTTCTTGTCCAAGCGCCTCAAACCAGAACTCTTAAAACCCTGCGAGACGAGCACAAACCTTGTAGGCCCAAGTCCTGAACCCCGAAAGTGCAAACACGAAACATTCCTCTTGGAGTCTTAGATACTCTGCTTCATTCTGTGGGTGCTGGCAGAAAACAACAGGCAGGACTCTAAAGGAATCCATGCAAAATTATCTGGGAGTGAGCGCACTCGGCAACATTGTTGCGGTATTTTCTGGACCAAGAGACTCGAACGAAGAGAATTTGTTGGCTTAAGAATCTAGCAATGCAGCAACCCCACACACCAACGGTGTGAAAAAACTGGCCTGATCCAAAACTTTAACCCAAAGAGCCTAAATAACCCTAAACTTGCAAAGTGCCCTGAAATCTGAACCCTTAGCCGTAAGCCCCGTGCAACAAACATGTTCAGCCCGGAGCCTTAATCCAAACCATTTAAGTCCCAAACCTCAGATCCCAAACTCGGAGACCAGCTTCCGAGGAGAACGTCAGAGGGACAGGAGTGGCGACGAAAATGTCGGCACGGCAAGTGCCTCGGAGTCACGGGCGGAAAAGGGTTGAGTCTACATCTTTTCTGGGTTAGGGTGATGAACTTCGGCACCGTAATTTTAACAACACTCGCTCTTCCGCCTCGCGAACGTCAGAGCTGTTACTGAACTAAGATGAGCAATGCAGACTGCCACTGTAGGAAATTCATGGGGAAAGGGCGCTGAAATTACGAACCCAGTGGGCATTAGCTTGTCTGGAACCATTCAAGACGTATCTAGATTGATCCTTGAGAAAAAGAGCCGACAAAAGTTCGGGCCGATGCGTCCTTTTCCGCCCACAAACCCAGCAACGTCCCCGCCTAAGAATTCTCCGTGAATCTTACCCTTGGAGACCGTGACTAGGTCTACGCCGCAGGATTGCATAGCCTTGGTGACATACGTTTTCATTTTACGGGTAAGCCACGACATTGGCATTCCCGGAGTCAAGAATCCCCCAATAAAGCCATGCTTGGTCACAAATTCAGTTACTGGTTCAATCCACGACATCCTGCTATCATCACCGACATTCGGTACATGCCACTCCCCATCCCTAATGAAATCAATGATGGCCGTCATAGCCGGGATATTTTTGGGCGTAGAACCCCAATCGATGTTTTCAATCAGGATGTCACGATAAAAATGCGTGTAAGCCTGCCCCAAAGCTGCAGCCCATCGAGGATATGTTTGACAAACTTGGTCCTGCAACACTCTTGGAACAGGAAGACCCCTTTGCACACATTCCAAAATTGAAGAAGGGTTGAAAACACCGATGCCGCCTATAGGGGATGTTAGCCCACTACAAATCCTCAATGCGCAGCTGGATTGAAACCCATGGGGCACTACATCGCTCGTAATAGGATGGTTGGTACATTCATGGCAGTGTGGAAACCAGATGAGTTTGCAAATCAACGGCATCGCGGATCTCAGACAAAAGCAGATCAAGTCGTTTACCATGCAAGTCACGAGCCGCAGATTTAGCAAGCAAATCAGCTTTGTTTGTGAGATCCGTCCATCGTTGCGGTTGAACGGATGATGTGCCCCATATATGAGCTTTAGCTTTGAAACAACATACCGTATAATTCACACGGTCACCCATCAACTCGATGACGAGCTTGAAAAGGTCGGCGTTGTCAACAGAAGCAAGTAACGAAGGTTCCCAGTTGTTTGTCGCAAGCCACGAAAAAGTTTTAACAACACAAGCACAATCACTACCAATACGGATGTTACCACAAGAGTGTTTCAGAGCTGGCACAGTTGCCAATATTTCCGCACGCGGGGAAGAAGGGTGTAGCCCTGGAAGCTCTTGCGTCACCGTAGTGCCATCCTGAAAGACGACGGCGGATGCCCCCGATGATAACAAGTACCAGCGCTCACGAAAACACGACCCATCAACGAAGGCCAGCGAACCCGACATGTCCTGGTTGAAAGCTCGGGCTGTTTGCAGCTGTGTTCTCAAGCTTCGTGACTGCCGCGACTCAAAGATTATGCCAGAGTACCACGAATCGTCCGGCATGGAGTGGATGCACTGGTTGGTAGGTCGTGTGTCTTCGTAATGCTTACGAAAGTTGAACAAATGTGCATGGTCTTCGACACGGCGACACGTGGAGCTCTTGTCGGATTTCGTGATCTCTGCTGCGCACAACCGTTTGCCAGAAAAACAGACCCAGCTAATAAGGCAATAGAGATCGCCCTACTCCTTTCAATCGGCTTGGGCCGGAACGGCAGGGCCGATGTTAGATTTGGCTTATGTATGATTAAGAAACGCTTTCCCATAAACCTCTGCACAATTTCCAAGAAGCTCGCACAAGGTGTTTTTAGAAATACCTGTTCTTACATAGCACCGACACGCTTAAAGTGGAATCGTTCTGCTCCGCACAATCCGCATGTCAGCAGATCTGCTCTCACGTGCACCTCTAAACCCGAAATCGTAGACACAAATCCATAATGCTGAACAGATCCGAGCCGCCCAACGGACCGACGTCCCGCAACGGAACGACGTGGGGATCGGGCGTGTCAGGGCTTCTGCACTTCCTTGCAGTCCGGGAGTCGGGATTTGGGATGTTGGGGTCAATGCCCTCGGCCCTTTTGCTCGATAGACCTGCAGCCAAACCCTAGCTGGCACAGCCCCGAACGCAAGGCTCGGGCATTGAAAACGGTTCCGATGAAGACTCATGACCCCAACACGAAAGCCTTCCCAAACCATAAACCCTGCAGTTCCACCCTAAAAGTCTGACAAAAAGACAGGATCGAGATGACAGCCAAGGTTCCAGTCACGCAAATGGTTTTTTCCACAGGATCTGGAGACAACCGGCCAATAGGGCGGGTATCCGAACTGCCTGAGGGTTAAAAGTCATGCTCAAGGTATGGCGTTAACGGCACTGGCAGCTTTAAGGCACTTCACGGGAGAGGAGAGGGCATTTAGAGCTTAGGGAATGGGGCATTCCAGACGTAGAGTTGTGTTCATGGTCGACAGGGTTGCCAGGTGAGACCTGTGCGCAAAGCAAACAGAAAGCACGGTCCACGAACCCTAAACCTTCAACCCGGATCTGGTGTTCAAAGGTTTGGGGGTTGGGAGTGGGGCTGTTGCGGTTTGGGGGTTCACGTTTTGGCGCAAGGAGATGCAGTGCCCAATAGCGACAAAGTCGCTTGGGCGGGTTGTCCTTGTCCTGCAATGTAAATCTTGTGTATTGGATGCACTCGAAGGTCTGGTGGTACGTCGGGTCGTAATGAAACCCGTTGCCCCTGGGATAGCGACAAGAAGGGATGGTGGTTTAGCGGTTCAGGCTTAGATAGTGTTGCGAATAGCGTAGCTTTGTCACTTCATGGTCGTACATTGTGCACAAGCACAGTGCTAAGCATAGATTACATGGCACACGTTTTATCTGAGATGACTCGAGCAGAGTACAGGGGATACGTTAGGGTAGCCATGGCGCAAGGCAAAGCCAAAGTGAGGGAAGCAGAAGTGTAGACTACCCGAAAGAATCCAAACCAAACCGTCGTGTAAGGGTGCAGTGTACTCCCAAACACTAAAGTCCTTGCAACATGTGCTGTTGTCCGAACCCCCAACTAGCAGTGCGCAAGGAAGGGGTCGCGGCAGGATCCTTGCAATCACTGTTTCCGCAACTAACAGCAGTCCCGAAAGAGCTATGAAACCGGTCATTCTGTGAGGCGTAGCAACTGTTTCCACAACTAAGTAACAGCGCTACTGAAGGAGCTATGCCCAAGGAGCTATGAAAAGATCATTTCGGAAGGCGCAATCAGCTGTTTCCGCAGCTAACAGGTCCATGAAGAGCTATATGAAAAAAGACTTTGCGAAACTAACAGCTGTCCGCAAGGAGCTATGAAACAGATCCTGTCCGAAGGCACAAACACCTGTTTCCGCAACTACCAGGTCATGAGGAGCTATGTACGAAAGAGATCGTTCAAGCCTTCGGTAAGGCATTTCACTTGTTTCCACAACTAACAGTGGTCCCGACAGAGCTATGAAACAGATCATTTTCTGATGCGTATCAACTGCTTCCGCAGCTAACAGCAGTCCCGAATGAGCTATGAAACCGATCATTCGGTGAGGCGTAGAAAGTCGCACATTGCCGGAAAACTTCCTGGTGAGAGAAGCCGGGGAACGAGACGCGAACGCCAGGAAAGTCGCGAAACGACACGGGAAACGGGAAGCGAAACGCATGCAAGCGAAACCCCATGAAACATACGAGTTTCCGAATCGAAACGCAACGTCGGCAGCGTGGAAACGAAGCGACGCGAAACGCAACGCCCGTCGAATCGACGAAACGTCACTACTACTACTACTACTACTACTACTACTACTACTACTACTACTACTACTACTGCTACTACTACTACTACTATTCAATTGAACGCTGTGCGAGCGGGCTCTGCACATAGCGGGCGATTGCCGCGGTGCACTCACTTTGGTGTGAAACTGACTCAGACCCTATGACTGATTAGCCCAGGTCAAAAAGACCTATGAGAGCTTTTGCGGCCTACAGGCTTCGAGCTAACTGGCAGAGATCAGCCAAAGCGATATTGCAGGCTGCAAAGTATCGAGCTCCAGCATTTCGGGATGTACCTGAATGTCGGGAAATGATCTGTTTGGTGTATGCTGGCATCATTGCAGCGGTTACGTGTCTGGCAGCAGGCTTGGGCATGTTTTTCCGACTGACAGCGGCGGCATCGAGCAGAAGAGCTATCAGTCCGTCCTGGAAGAGACATGAAAAAACAGGCATTGCCTCCGCTGCTAGCTACGCATACTGCCATTGGCACCATCTGTTTTGGGCAGGGCTCACTGATGCCAGGAGCGACTGCCACTGGCCCCAGAGTCGGAGCCACGGTTCCACCATCCACCTCGAGACCAGGCATCGCCGTCCCGATGGCGCTTGTCAGTGTGGGACTGTGTCTCCTCACCGGAGCGCTTGTCGCGCTGCTCTCGCTGACGATGCCATTGATAGATGGCTGCGTCACCATTGTTGTGCTCAATCCGGAGCTTGCGGACAATTTGTCCATCTCGGGGCTGGTAGAAGATGGCACGATTTTGGCCGCCGCTCTTTCTGGAAGTTTGGTCGTAGATGCACTTGAAGGTGGAGGCCACGATCTCAAAGTTCTCATCCGTCTCAAGCACAGCAGTCATGTCCACATGGTCCCACATTTTCTGGAATAAGGCGTGCACGATGCCATAGTACGCCGTGGTAGACTTGAGCTCGGTGTATAGCGATCATCTTGGCCAATTGAGAGGGTGAATTGGCCATTGGCCCCGACCATAAGCCGCGCCTGTGTGATGTCCGTCCACGTGGCATCCTTGTCGGTAGCGACTTTCAGGATCGGGGCAAAGATCCACGGCACCCGGCCAAGCGCTCTGAAGCGATTGGTCCAAAATAGGACTTGTTTGGAGGCGGTGAGGCCACCAACGATAGCCTGCTCCTTCATGATGGAGATGGTCGCAAAAGCATGGACCCATTCCAGCATCTGATCAGATTGGCATATGTGAACAATCTGGTCTCTCTTCGGCAATTGACTTTCCTCTTGCTCCGGAAAGGGATTGGCGCTGTACTCCACCAGCTTGGTCGTGGTGACCGGGCCCTGGTATTTGACTTCCGCCCTTGTGGAGGGGGCGTCCACAAGGGGAGTCGATTTAATGATGCCCGGGGCTGGAGTCTGCGGGATCATCTCTGGCGCCGAAGTCTTGGTCGCGGGAGCTGGTGCCGGCTTGGTCTGGGCAGTTGAAGGGGGAGCAGTCGGGGTCGCAGGCCTTCCCGAGAATGCATTGTAAGGGGCATCACGGGTTTGGCCGGAGCCAGCAGATGGTGTAGGTGTCAACCTTCCAGCCAAGTGTAGAAGAGGCGGTGGCCGGTGCTGCAGCCGTCTGGTCATTGACCCCTCGCTCATCCTCGAGGGCAAATGGCCAACGGCCCCGCGCAGGTGTGTCGAGGCCAAGTCCGAATCTGGCCTTGGACACCGACGCCGTGGGCACCCACTGCGGGGGGGGGGGGGGGTCCGCCGTTGGTGTTGGCGGTGGCGGGGCCACTGCACAGAGGGTTAGCTGGTTCAGCCGGGCGCTGTGACCACATGCTAGAGCGTTGTGGTGGCTCCAGCTCGTTCGGAAATTTCAACCGCTTGCCCTGGCGATCGCAATATCTGCAGGAGAGCCAATCGGGATCATCAGGGTGGAGGCACAGTCCACGGGGGATGTTGCGAAGGACGGCTTCTGCCGTGATTCCGCTGTACTGCGGTTCACGCTCAACCGCTGCCATGATCATGTCGAAGTCGCCTCGTTCGAGGCTACTGAGCACGGTCTCGCCGACCACCCTGGCTCCTGCATTGGTGAGCATTGCTCCCGCCTATGCTGGGAAGGGTGCTGCTGAGGCATCGCCACCGGCTTCAACGACCTCGGAGATAATCTGGGGCACGCTCTGCATTAGAATATTTTCATTTCTCTGAGCTGCCCTTGGGTCTCCTTTGAAGCCCTTGCGCCAGCTCCAGAATCGGGTGAAGGCAACCCGAACGCACTGGCTGGTCTCAAAGTAGTGGCCATCAGACTGGAGCTCCTTGGATCTTGTGAGTTGCGCCGAGTGGCGCTCGCAGAGCAAATACGCCGGGCCAAATTGGCGAGTCTGATTCCATCCCGGCACGGGCGTGTGGCCCATGTCATTCGTGAGGAGCTTCCAGAGCTCCTTGCAGAAGATCATGTAGTCGAGGTTGGCGACCGACGTGAGGATCTTCTTGCTGAAGGCGTGGTTGATCGCGCAGAGGATCAATGGGTGGCGCGGCTGTCCATAGATGATGCCTTGAAAGATGTGGTCGTTTTTGACCCCAATGCCCATGATCAAGTTCTCTTGGGGCAGGATACCCTCCTCCCCGTTTGGGCAGTGCCCCAGCTCCTTACTCTTTCTGACCTGGACATTGTCCCATTCTGCAGCGATGTGCTTGAGCACGTCATCGAAAGGCATTCGCAATGCCATCTTGATGTCCAGGTACAAGCCGCCATGCTGGTAGTGGTAAACACACCTGAAAACATCGGTCTTGTGAGCTGGTTGCATCAGGCTAAATTTTTCACCGCTGTCTCCAGCATGCAACCGAAGAGTCTGGAGCAGGACCTCGTCGTTGCAGAAGGTGCGCTCGAAGTCAGCCAGGAACTCCTTGCACATGTTCTTGGGGCCGGGGCGGTCATCGTGCATGTACGTCTGAAACATGGTGCGGGGCATAGGCCGGCGGCCAGCATTTGGCTCGAGGAAGGGCCGGAAGACCCAGGCCTTTCCCGTGCGGCGTGCTGCCACCGCTCCAATCTCAGACAGTGTCTCCGAGCCACACAGGTCAGCTGTGGCATTCATCTCTTTGTGGACATTGTCCCCCGCGCAGTTCCATGAACAGATGATCAGAATGTGGGTCGCATTGGGCTTCAGGCGCCTCATGGTTCTGATAGAACGGGACAGGAGCAAGCCAATGACCCGATCCGCCACCAGCGGTCTGAAATGACAGTTGTTCTGGTTGTAGATCTGGTCGACCAGAGGAGAAGGGCCTTGGAGGCTCATGATGGTCTCTTCGCTGAGCTCATACCTGCTCAGGCCATATTGGTCGCGAATTCCCGCTATCCAATCATCGTCCTTCTGCTTGTGGGGCAACAAGCTTTGGCGCAGGGGGATCATGCGCACGCTGACTTCATCGTAGTAGTGGTCGCGGAGGAAGCTGATCAATGCTTGTGGCTCTCCGCGGGGTATGGGCGAGTCTCGCCCAGAACCCGAATGAACTGCCAGGCCAGCACTTCCAGCACTGCCGGGTTCGGCGGCATGTTGGCCGCACATTCTGCTGTAAGAGTGGTTCCCGGGCAGGAGATGACATAGCCGTGCAGTGCACCCTGGTTAACATCGATGATGCCATATGATTGGCCATTGGCCCCCTTCCAAAGCAAGTGTTGCAGAGTGCTGTCACTGAGCACCAGAAAAGGCTTCGGCGTCGTTGGTGTCGCCGCCATGTCAGGCACCAGGGCGTGCTAAGTGCCACGCCGCAACTTGTCACGAGGCAGTGGAGGAAAGCTGTGAAAGGAGTGTGCAAAGTGAGAGATCTACCTGCTTGGAACTGTGCATGCTGCTGTGTCTGCGACTGTTCTGCCAATGGTCTTGAACCTGGCTATGCGACGTAAACACCTCTGAGGCAACTTCGGCACGGCAGCAATCCTGAGCAGGTCCTAGGAACCGCAGAATTCACAAGGGGCACCGTTCCAGGCCATTCGGGATCAGCATCGTTGGTCAGCGCCAACAAGTCAGTCGATGGGTGTGACCTTAGTATCAGCGTCGTCGTGGTGTAATATGCATATGCAGCAGTGACTCGGAGAGCGTGGGTACAGGTTGCGCCAGAGGCCTATTTTTCAGGTTTTGGCAATGCCTTGAGCCCGTTGGGCATTCTCTCCGTGGACAAAATTTAGAAAGCCAGCGGTCTTGCTCTCGTCCTGCTGGTATCAGAGTATGAGCTGCATTCCCTAGGTCTGAAGCAGCAAGGCGACCGGGCATTGCCCCCTCAAGAAGATAGGCTGGTTTTCAGCCGTGCTGCCGCCGGGAGCTAGAGGAGAGGCGTCTGTACGACACACCTCAAATCCCAAGTACTGCAGGTACTTAGCTGAATGGGCAGAGAGCTTGTCCGCCTCCCGAATGTGGTACGTGCCTAGGATGAGGCGGCGGCCCGTCCACGGCAGTACCAGGTGTCGTCTCGAAGCGTCGAAGCTGAGGTAGGGCAAGGTAACGGGATGCACATGCCCTTTGGGCCCGCCGTAGTCCAACAGGTAGTCGCCGGTCTCGTCCTCCACAAAGAGGTGGCCGCCCTCGAAGTTGGAGAGAGGGATCAAGAGGTTATTCACCCCGTCCTGATTGTTATCGGTGTGTAGGCCGGAGGCCATGTTGCGTGCCAGGAATAGGGTGGTGCGCGGATGGCGTCCTGCCATGGTGCGCACAACCGTGTTGAGGAGGCACGCCGCCATCGGAAAACGGTGCGTCTGTGTCCTCAGTCCGGCCATTGGCCCCTGTATGTATGTGCCCAGCGTGACAATTTGCTGGTCCGCAGACTGAGGCAGTGCCACCGATGCATGCCGACAGGTCGAAGTAGTCGGAAGGAGGTCCAGCAGGGCATCCAGTTGTTCAAAGGTAACCCACCTGCGATGTAAGTAGTCCGCAGCAGCCTTTTCCACTGCGCACAGAGTGAACTTGTGCTCCATTTCGTCCATGTATGGAGGAAGTTGGAGACACACCCCTGGCGCCTGTGCCTGAGGGGTGTATAAGCTCAGCGCCGAGATGATGGAGCCTTGCCGCTCCTGTTCTGGATCTTCTGCTTCTTTGGCTTCGAGGAAGTTCTGCGGGAGGTCCTGCGGGGCGGTCGGCTGTGCGAGAGTGGGGCGTCGGCATTTCAGCGCCGGCTCCGGGGTTTCCTCATCAGACCCGTCTAGGTCCATTGGAACACACCCCGAGCTGTCACGGAGTCGCCACATCCCATGCACGTGCGCTGTCGAAGTACTGCTGCTAGGCCGACTACGCCTAGCTATCGTGACCTGAGAGCCTGCTAGGCGTGCATGGCTGATGGTAGAAGCCACAGATGAAGGCAGAAGAGTGTGTAACCTGCTATCTATTCTGAGCGTGCATCAGTGTAGACTGGCAAACTGACGGTGAAGCCGCTGTCCCTTTTTGCATAGCTGCGATTGCATCTTGAAGGACGGTCGACGGTCGAGAAAAAGAGGCCATGTTTTGCAGACAATGGCACGCCTGCCGTCAGGCAGCTGGAGAAGTAATACCCGGCCGATACAGAGCCTGGTCGACATTGTCGCCGCCGCGGGGATCAGGGAGGCGGACAGTGTCCCAGCGGCTCTAAGGTGGCGAGGGCTTCGTGTGCGGGCACTCCCCGACAAAGCGCTCCGGATAGGCCTGCATGTCCCCGGCCACGCCTCGTAGCAAGCCCGCTGCGGCATGAAGGCTGCGAGTCCAGTCCTCAACAGTAGTTTTGCGGTAGCCTGGGATTTTGGGACGTGCCAAGTCAAGAGCCACAAAAGCATCACCAGACTGCAGCATGTGTCCCTTCGCATCGAAGGGGACATCACTGCCTCCTGGTGCAGCCATTGGTTTGAAACGTGCCTATAATTCAAAGGCGGGCCTCTCCTGATCACTGCCGTGAGCCATTGGAGGAGGCACCGGCGGGGCGCCCTGGCTCTGAGCGGGCGGGGGCTGGGTCTGTGCCGAGGAGGTCAATGCCTGATTTGTGGCGGGGCTGGTTGGTGTCTCACCCCAAATGTGTGGGAGCTGGGCTGGTTCGCCATGAGACTCCGGTTGTGATGTCTCTGGTCCCTGGGCGACAGCCTTGTCTTCCACGGCGGATCGTGCCATAGGTGACGCGGTCGTCGAGGGTGGCGCCTTCTCTTGCAGAGTGTGAGCCGTGCTCCCACACTTCGAGTCTGGGGTTGTCAGTGACACCGCGTCCTCTTTTTGCTCCGAAGGCTGCGTCGGAGGAGGAGGAGGAGGAGGAGGAGGAGGATGCTTGTCCATCACTAGGTAGCCACCGAGGCTGGAGTCGAGGTTGGGGTAAGACTCCCAAGGGAAGACTTCCTGATAGACGTACCTGAGGTGGCGGCCACAAGTTCGCAATTCGGCAGACAGGTAGAACTTGGCCCAGACAGCTGATTTGTCCCATGATCCAAGTCCTGAAAAGGCATCTGCCGGATCGGCCTGTTCAGGGACCAGGGAGCCATTGTTATTGCCGAACTTGTCCTGATCTGGTGAAGGTGGCGGCGTCGGCCCTGAGTTCCCCGTTTGCACGCCGCAGGCCTGCATGCAGTGTGATGGTGGGATTGTAGGCAGAATCCGTCCAGGAGCCAGCGGGGAGTGGGGAGTTGGGATAAATGGGCTGTGTCAGTGACGCCGCTGCCCTGACGTCTCTTGGGTTGATCCTCATCCGGCATGAACTGCTTGAGAATCGCTTGGGCGAGCCGGTAGAAATCTCCATGCGCCGTCCTGACCGAGGAGCTTCGAGGTTGGGCGGCCGATGCAGGTCGCCGCCATAGCCGAAAGCACCAAAGCCGTTGCCCAAGGGGTAGATTGCCTCGCCAGTAGTCAATGAGCACAAAACTGGCCGGCTGTTGTCGGACCATGATGTTGCCCGCGTGCACGTCCCCGTGGACGATTTGGGCTGAGTGCAGCATCTGCAGTGCAGCCGCGATGTCAAATTTGAGCCGCTGGACAGTGTCCCCAGTGAGAGTGCGGGGGGCAGACCAAAGGCGTGGCATGAGAGCTCGAGGTCCATCCGCCGCATAGATGGTGTTGATCACGGAGAGGGGCGGGAGCCTCGTGATGCGACGCAGTTCTTTGCGAAAGTCCGCCTCATGCTCTGCCTTGACCTGTTTGATGACAAAGTTGGCTTAAAGTTGGGGTCATCATGGGACAGGTACACCGTGCAAGTGTAGCCTCGCCCAATTGTCTTGCCGACCGTGCCCTTCAGCCAGGGTGGAAGGGGTAGGGATCTTCTGCACAGTTTGTGCGTGATCAGTCATGGCAGCCACAGTCTCCGTAGCCATGCGATGCGGGTCGTGGTCGAGTCCAAGACGGATGTGGAGGGTGTCCAGGGCCGCAGCATCCGAGCCGGCCGCCATGTCCGTCGCAGCGTGGAAAAGTAGGCCTGAGGCACTAACCTGCTACGACTAACGGCATTGGATTGCAGGCACAACTGAAGGCCGAGACAAGCTACCCTATGACTCTTGGTCGAAGAAGTCTCGACTATTCAATCACTTTTCAAATCCTGTCAGCGTGGGGGCGGCATCGGGGGCCGCTGGCGACCAGACGGTAGCGATGTAGAGGTCTTCTCCTTGGTATTCTTAGTCCGCTCTTTCACGTCCGAAGTAGCCGAAGTCACAGTTGTCTTTGAAGGCTTGTCAAGGCCCAGCTCCCTGATTTTGTCCCACTGCGCATCGTAGTAGTCGAAGTCAATCTCGCGCTGCAGCCCCTGCATGCTGCGGTGCAAAGGGCTGGGAGGTATCAGGGTGCAAGTCCGAAAACCGAGAAGCTGCGTAACGGAAAGGGAAGTGGTGTCGCTGCTTCTTTCACTGTGTGTGAGGCATTGGATAATGCGGTGCTCCCTAGTCCAGATGGAGCGGCAACTCTTTTCATGGATATTGTTCGCCATGCTATTTGCCGGAGATTGTGGGAGCGGCACAGCATTTGGCTGACAGCTCGCGCCCCACCAATGCAAAAACAAGTGCGAGCATTGCTCCTGAAACCGAAATGACACGACGTAAAAAGAGTTAGGCCAGCTCCAGCAGCTGCCATTGGCACCGCACGATCATCCTGTCTTGCCTCTTGCCTTTCTGGCCAGGCCTCCAGGCGCCTTCTTGCCGAGGCGCTCCCCTTCGTAAGAGTCCAACAATGCTGCAATCAGCGAGGTGTACTGCGCGAGCGGGGAATGTAGAACCGGACGGAAGTCAAGAATGAGGTGGGTCTTGAGGGCGTTCTGCCTGGCTGAGCAGTGCGCGACCATGTGAACCACAGCCTCATGCGCCGACTCTCCGAAATCTTCGACCAGCTTGACGAAGGCTTTGAACTGTGCAGTGTCCATGCCCGGCGGCTTCTGCTGAGATTGGGCTAGCTGGACGAGCATTGCTCCCGCAGTAAAATGAGCACATGAACCCAGTGGGTGCGCTTTCCCTGGCGTGTGGTTTTTCCGCCACGCAGCCACAGCCTTGGAGAGGGCCTGTGCGAGGCGGGCGTCCTGTACACCAGCCAAGCCTGAAGGTAGTAGAGCAAGCTGTTCTTCATTTGGGTAAGCTCAGCATTGGATAGGGCATGCAGGGCTCTGCCTGGCCGCTGCTTGCCGCCGCCGGAGGTCTGGCGTCGTGCATCGACCCCACTCCTGTCTTCTCAAGAAAAGGAGGTAACAGTCTTCCATTACATGTTTGCGATCTGAGGCCGAGGCCGGGTAGGGGCGAGTGGCGTCATCGCCCACATATAGCACGCCTCCGTTGGGATGAATCCAGAAGGACCGGTAATGCCCGGTGTGAGCACCTAGGTGAAAAACTCCCGAAATGACCGCATATCGGTGCCATTGCCTGTCCTGTCCCTCAGTCCAAGACGGCAGAGAGATGTGCCTGCGCAGGTCCAGCGGGGTACGTCGCTTTGTGCCATCCATCCAGCGAGCAACGGTGACTGGCAGGATGTCGGGGCCCATGCCAGAACTCGCTGGAACATGTGATTGTACCAAGCCGTGCAGGCCTGCTGCAGCGTGCGACAGGCGGAGGACAGCGGCAGCAGGAGTGGTGTGAGACCATCGTCTTCACTTAGTCCATTGGTACGTCCGTCCCAACGAAGTGCCCGTATTGTGCTCTAACACATACGTTACAAATTCGGAGGCGTCTTGTTGACGGCCGTCGAATCGCCATCTTGGCACCAGGGACCGGAGAGCGAATAGGCCTGGAGGATTTATGGGCCTCGTATCCACTGGATCCGCTTCCGTATGCAATGTTGAACCAGTGGTTCCAGCTCTGCTACATTGGAGGCAGAATCAAGCGCCGCTACTGTAGGAGGGCTTGAATGGTCGCGTTAGCATAGCACGTGTTACCCGAGTTCAACATGCGTCGCATGCGAGAGTACAGGCCTTGCGGGAGTGTGCTGCCGGCGGCACCTGTCGGCGCCATGGCGACAGGTGGCGATGGAGCCACGGCGGCTGGCTTGTCCGTGGCCGCGAAAAAACCACTGAGTGACATTGTCACCGCGGTCTATTGACTAGGTTTGGAACATTGTTCCCGCATTTTTCTGTTCCTTGTACCTTGTGCCATCCAAACAGGACCTGAAACAGGACAATGCACTGCTCCGGGTGCTTGCGTTTGTCATAAACATGCAGCTTGCAGAAGGGACACGAGTGTCCCTGAATCATCTGCACAGAATATGCCTTGCATAGCTGAATGGCAGCCGGACCGTCACGTTGCCAGGCCGGTGCATGGGCCTGTCTGTGGTGGTTTTTCATCTTGGTATGGTCTGGGGTCCAAAAACCGCACAAGATGCACCGATGTTTGAGCTCCTGAGCTTCTGGCAGGGTTGCGAGAGCACCGAGTCGGGTACTCGGCGAACTTTGCACCTTAGCTCGGAAGGTCGCCAAGCCCTGAAGGGCCTGGCCTTGCAGCTGTTCCTCTGTGGTTAGAGACACCTGGCGCAGGCGATCTGGTTGCGTGCAGGTCCCCGACAAGAGATGGTCGCGTAGACCTTTCCATTGATGGAATGCCTTATTGCATGCAGAACAGACAGGCAGACCGTCCTTAGAAGGTCGACTGCGATCGAAGGCAGGGGGTATGTATCTTGGCACGTGTTCTCGATGCATTCGTGTAACATGCATGTGTAATCCGTGCGCAGATACAAAGCCAGACTCGCAGTGAGGGCAGGTGTGAAGCCGCTACTGCGAGGCCTCAGTGGACGCCGGAAGGTTCTCGACCTCTCTCAGTATGTCCTGCAGGTCCTGTACGACGTGACTCATCTGCGTTGTGTCACCGTATGTAGCTTGTTGTGGCGGCTGATGGTGTGCGTCTGAGCTCAGGGGCCTCTCGCCATCAAGGATGCACTTGGAGTGCCCGCCGGCAGGGCTGAGGTGATGGCCTCAGGTTGTGTTGGTCGTTTGCACAACCGCTGGAGTCTGGAAGCCATCCTGGCTTGATTTTTAGCTACCGGGTCCTGGATCGAGTGCAGTCGGTACAGGTCGGCCGTTGGTATATGGCTGACATGAGCAGGCTGATTGAGGACTGAGCGTATCTTCTGCGCGTACCATCCTCTGAGATGCCTGGCCGTCTCCGCGGTGAGGCCGACTTCGGGAAGTCCCGTGACCAAAGTGGCCCAGACGGTGGTGAACCAAACCTTTAGCCTGGCCATTGGCCCCGCGGTACGGCGATTGTAAACGAATCGCTTTTGGCAGCCTCCGCTATGCGGAAACGCAGCGTCTGCATTTCAAAGTTGCCATAGGAGATTTGGATGCCCAGGTACTTGATTTGCGGCTCAAGTTTGCAGGCCGGGAAGGATTTGTGCTTGCCCAGTCGCCAGTGCTTCTGTAGCTTTCCCTCCGAGTCGGGGAGCCAGCATGTGTGCTTCTGAAGCATTGCTTCCGCCTCCCTGCCATTGAGCTTGACTAGTATGGCACATTTGGCCGGATTGACACGAAGTCCCAGTTTCGTCACCTCCGACAGCAGCTGAAGGATTAGCTTATGGGCAGCATCCACATCTGCTTTGCTGCGGATGGTGCGATGCATGGTGAAGTCGTCCGCGTACCCTGTGAAGTATCTGCGGACATTGTCCCAGCCGAATGTGTCTATCAGCTTATGAAGGAGACGGCCTGTGAGCACGGAAAACAGCGTGGGGGCCAATTTACATCCTTGTTTAATGCCAGCGGTGGTTTCCACATCTTTATAGGCCCCTTGCGCGTGAAGCCTATATTTCGACCGATGATGAAGATGATGAAGACCATGTATGAGCTTCTGGAGCGGGGGGTCTGCGCCAAGTTCGTCAAGCAGGGACAGGATCTCGCTGCGTGAAACCGTGTCGAATGCCTGTGAAAGGTCGAGAGCGAAAGTGATACCGCCTACTAGCCCTACAGGACATTGTCCCGGCTGCTGATCCGCTCGAGCTAGGTTCGCATTGCGACAGAGTTGCCTGGCTTCTCTCAGATGCTGAACCACTCTACTTTGTGCATCAGACAGACCCCGCCCGGGAAGATATGCAAACTGGTGCAAAAGCTTCATGTACGGTAGCGTGAGGGGCTCAAGGAGCTCCTTTGCCGTGCCCGCCAGTCCCTTAGCATCCGGGCGAAGAATTCCCAGTGGCCTAAGTTGTGAAGGCTTGTCGGCCGGCTTGCCCGGTTTCGGAATAAGGCAGAGATCCGCGCGAGTCAGATCATCATCCAGAGATTGGTCCTGCGTCAGGCTGGAACAGTATTGTGAGAGCGCTTCAGAGACCGGCTGGGCGCAGAGCTTCCATGCTGCGGCTGGTGCCGCTCCTTTCGGGACTGCCTTGCCAGGTTTGATCGAGGCGATATGTTTCGCTAACTTAGTCCGTGGCAGAAGGGGTAAGAGCCCCGAGTCCGAAGGAAGCTGTGGGTGTGCCGCAAAGACCTTGGTGGCATATTTTCCCAGCTCGTCCAGCTCATTTGCAGGACTAAGCAGGAAGCCTTGCATGTCTTTGAGTTGTGCCTTCAATGCAGGCTTCCACGGTCTGAGTTGCTTGAGAGTCTGATATGCTAGGTGCTGAGCGCCCTGGCTGAGAGCCTGATCCACCTCAGCAAGGAAGTGCTTGGTTTTGTCTTTGCGAGCTTGCCTGCTTATGCTGAGCACAATGTCTGCTGAGCCTCGTCACCCGGCTGTGACTCAGCACTGGGGTGAGCATTGCTCCCACGCGCAGAGCGCCACATACGTCTGGCAAGTCGCGTTTCCGGACTGTCTGGCATTGCCACCGGAATTTTGGGGAAGAACCTGGATGTTGCTTCTCCAAGTAAGCGGTCCCAAGACTCCGGCTGCATGTCCGGGGTGAGGCGTTCTTTTACCCACTCTAGCATTTGCTGAGCCGGCAGCGCGTTGTCCCTGACAGCAGCTTGCAGGGCAGCAGAGTCGTACTGATGCTGCTGAAGCTGGGGGCAGGCAAGTTCCAGTGCCGAACTGGCTTGACAGTGGCGCTGATTGGCAGATGCCCGCCTTTTTTCCAGCTGCCCAGCGGGAATCCCGCCAGCGGCGTAGAGGCTTTGGCATTGCCACCAGCGGAGACCTCCCTTGTAAACACAAAGTCTATCTGAGTACGCGTGTCCCCTTGCCGAAAGGTATGTGTCGGCTGAGGCCTCCACGTGTTGAGAGCAACGAGGCGATGATTAAGCAGAAAGTTTGTGAGCTCTGGCTCGTCTGGCCTCGGTTCTTGTGGTCCGATGGTTGCCGGACCCACCAGCCTATGCTGCTTCTGTACGGAGCTATTGAAGTCTCCTGCCAGGATCAGCGTGTCTCTGTGTGGCACGCGCTGTACGCATCGGCTGAGGGCTTTGAGGACCTGTGCTCTATCCTGACGATTGGCCTGTACTTGCTTCCAGGGCTCTGCCTATGACGTGCTCCTGCCAACGAACACCCTTGGGAAGGATGTGTGGGGACAGGAAGACCATGACCCCGTCCGCGCGAGTTGTTGAGGGCTCCTTGCGAGGTGGGGTCGTCTTATCATCAGTAGGCATTGCCTCTGCAGGTGGCTGCTTTTGGGCCTTGCCCCCGCGTTGCTTACGTCTAGAGGCTTTCGGATCAGCCGCAGATGCGGACGAGATGCAGTACCACCCTGCAACACTAAACTCAGCCGTGGCTTGCCAGTGTGTCTCCTGTAGGACTAACACGTCGCAGACGAGCTTGGCTTCAGTTGAAAGCCAGGACTTGACCTCTGACCACTGCTGCTGGCCAAGGTGGCCTGCATTCCATGACAGTATCCGTAGGGGCCGAGTGGCTTGACCTGCCCGAGATCGTGGTGCAAAGGACCGCTGAGGTCCAGTCTGGGGTGGGCAATTGCCCATGCGCCTGAGAAGAGTCGGGGTAAGAACCTGACCACCGTAAAAAACAGGCTGCTGACTGGCAGCCGCCTGTCGGCAAACATGCTTGAAAAGAATTCTTCCTGATCTGAGAAAAAATTTTGTGAGTGCACTGGGAGCAGCGCCATCCGCCATTTCGTCACAAGGCAAGCCGAGTGACTCCCTCCACCACGCGGCTAGTGGAAACCCTACCGCTTGCCCAGTGGGCCCGTGTTGAGACAGGGTACTGGGTCCAGGAATTGGGACCTGGCGGCTCAGACGAAAAATAGTTGACACATGGCACATGGCTCAGCGAGAGGCACCAACCCTTAGTCGTTCGGAGAGAGGCCTGTTTGAGACCTCTAGCAACGCAAGGTTGGAGTCCAGAGCCTGTTCGAAAGCCAGCGCGAAGCTTCCAAAACGTTTGAGCCGTGGCGGCTACTACTACTACTACTACTACTACTACTACTACTACTACTACTACTACTACCACTACGACGACGACGACTACTATACCTTGCCACCTGCGCGACCCGCCCAACCCGCGAGCTGTGCCACAGTGCCAAAGAGCGGCTGGATAATCAGGAATCTCACGCTTAAGGCCCTTGCCAAGGCCGCCGGTAAACGACTACAGCTAGGGTAAATAAGTACAGTTATAGCGTAACATGTGAAGCACCAAGTAGACACCGAAACGCAACGACCCGCCGAAAGTGCTTCCCCCAAGTACTGACGCCCACGAAAACAGAACGCAACGACTTCTACACTTGAGAGTATAGTGCTTCTGTGGAGTTCTTTCTGGCTTTGGCATCCTTGCCCTGCTTAACTTTGCTACAGAGTGATCCCGTCCGAACTCCTAGAAGCCGAGCGACGTGAACTTCATTTCCAAGCCTCTCTCAGGGCAAGCATCAGTTGGGCTCCCGCTTCGAATGCTACAGCAAACACTGCAGGCACGTAACTGAAGAGGGTTTAGGGTTTCCCGGTGTATCCCCCGATCCATCGAAACCCCTACAGCTGAAACCCCTCTAAGCCCTCCCCGAAACCTGGGGGGGCTTCACCCGAAACCTGTTCCCGAGCGGTGCCTCGGAGTGCCGCGCCCTCAGCACACCCTGAGTTGCCCCTGTCCTCGGCGGCAGAATTCGGGTTTGGGTGTCGGGTATAGTATAGGGTTGTTGGGGTGGGGCTTAGAGTTAAGTGCTTAGGGCTTTGTGCCTGCGATTTAGGGATTATTGACTATTGATGTTAAGGGTCTCGGACATTCGTAAAGATACGCGCCGCAACTCGTAGGGTTTTAAACCTTGGGTTCGGAAACCCCGATACCCCAAAACACTTACACAGTCGAACCCAACAAATGCGACCACAGCGCAAGAAGTGCGGGAGATGCACCAATGTTGACAGCACTGCTGAGTTCAATAAAATTTGGATACCCGTAAAACACCCTAGAGCCCTGATTGAACCCGAACCCCTGAATCCATCCTGAGCCAGAATCGATCCGGAAACCCTGTACCCACTTCAACCGCCCGCATCCAAACCTTGAACCCGAAACGCGCCGAGCATCGCAGACATCGCCCTTACCCTTGCTTTCAACTTTTCGGGGCTTCAAGTTGGTCCACTTGCTTGGGGTCGGTCCTGGCCCAGGACAGCAGGTATAGTCAAGTTTACTGTTTCGTCTCATACTAATGTCTGTCATCGCGTAGCCATCGGGGCAGACCACGCGAAAGTGCTCTTCGTTTTTTTTGTTTTTGTCCGTCATCTTCTGGCATTTCCGCGAATCCCATTCCAGTGGCGGCCAGGTGATACACTTGACCTCCACACGCCCTGTGCTGATATAGTCGTAACGGCCAGAAATCGTCTCGCCCTTCGCATGCCAAGCGGACAAGAAGCCTTTGCCACAATTGAGCTGGATGAAATAGGCGCCTTTGTCATCTTTCATTCCAGTGAACGGGCACATAAGGTACGAGGCCCCCTTCCCATTGTCGTAGTATTTTGTCGTGGACATGGGAACAGGAAGCTGGTATGCCTTGATGCATGAGACGTGTCCGGCACCATCACCTTTGGTCCTTGACAGCTTTTTCTCAAGAAGGAACACGCGTAAGAAAGTACAATAGGTGGCACCTTTTGCATAAATCCTCTTCACCAAAAACCAATTCACCGCACCTTCACTCTAAACCCTCAGCCCCCTCCAGAAAAAAAAAGAGTAGCATAAACTGTGGAAAACACTGCAAAAAGAGCCGAGGCGCAAATACTCATCGCATTTCCAGCCGACCTGGCTCGTATCGCTAAGGCTGCCGTCGCGGACGAAAACAGCCTCGTTTTCGCGGCCGGAAAGGTACCGAAGGTGGTCAGCACTCGTGTCGTACATGGAGATTCTGTCCGGGTTGTCGTGTACCACCTCTGAAAGGGAACCTCTACGTTTTAGTACTTTTGAAGTAATTACGTTTAGGGGACTGTAGAAGGAGCAAGAACAATATGATTAAACAGAGGACGTTTAGTTCGGCTTCATGGGTTCCTACCCCTTTTCCCTGGATCACCCAGTCGAGGCTGCTTCCGTCGCGCACGGCTTGCACCCAGCCATCAGCGTCATCAGCGCGTACTACGAGACGATATTCGGAATCTTGAGTGCTTTGGATCTGAATCACGCTCCGATGCCGCGATTGCCAGGTGGTCGTGACCTTACATGTCCGAAGATAGCAGAAAGAACGGTTAAACGACTACTTGTCCGGCTTCATATGCTAACGGGTAACCTCTGCCAACACACATTTCCCCCGAAAGTGCATGGCCCACCAACGAGTCAACAGAGCGACTGTCGTCAACAGCAGCCCCTGCCCCTGCGACGGAACCGAGACGATCCACGTCAGCGCCGCTGTGTCGACAATGTCCTCGGTCTAAGGGGAACAGCAGAGTACCATGGGTTGTGACTATTCATCCAGCAGTGCAACGCAGCAAGCGGCAAAAGCTTGAAGGCCGGATAAGGCCACATCTGACTTGGTGTCAGCTAAGTAAGAAAACCAACATTAAACATAGGCAATGGAGGAAACAGAAAGGTGAAAGACAGCGACGGAGGGAGAATCGCGGCACACACGCGCACGATTTACATGTCAGTCGCAAGAAAGGCCAAGAAACAAAACTGACGTCACCTGCCATCATCACCATCACCATCACGATCACCATCGTCGTAATCGCACTCATCATCATCATCATCAACATCATCATCATGGTCATCATCATCACCATTCCTGCACAACGGCTGGGAGTTCCGGAGTCATCATCACCATCCTTGTCATCCTCGTCGTTGTCGGCGTCGTCGTCCTCGTCCAGGGCTCTCGTGAAAACACCTCCGTACCCAGCAGCAAACAGATACGATCCACACACATCCGGAACAGGGAGGACGAGGAGGAGGAGGTGGGCAGGCCGGAGTAGAGCCCCACGCAACGTCGCTGGTGGCAAGTTATTGAAACATGATCAAGGACTCTCGCATGAGGTCAGGGCCACTCTTACATCAGAGATAGTATCGGGAACGCAATGTCTCTTCCATTTTCGGCTTCGGGTTCCCAATATCCTGCCCTGCTTCCAGTAATCAGTACCCCAAAGGCCCGCTGAGGAACTGATAAAGGAACCGAGAGCGAAGAAAGGGAACATTTGCCTACTCTGAATCCTAGTGTCCATGTCAAAGACGCAGCTTCCGCCGTCAAAGTACCAGCGGAACCTGCACGAGGAGAGCATGCTTAAACCTGCATGAAGTAGCTGACTCAGCTCAGACGGCTAAGTTTCTAAAGCGCTGATGTTCACGAACTAGCATAGGCACTGCCGACTTTGCGCAAGGGTACCTTGTTGTTGCTGCCGCCTTGACAAACCCATTTGATTCGCTTTGCTGTGCAATTCCGAGCTTCATGATGGAAACTTAGATATAATAAGTGCTGTGGTGGTGATTAGGTTGTTGGTCTTGGTGTTTAAGGTGAAGGACTTGTCGTAGAAGGCTGGCTGAGCTCGCGAGCTATAGTAGAAATTTGCAATGCCACGGCACCTGTCTTCAGGCTCGGCAGGACAAACGCTCACTGTCAGCTTGGGCACGTCGTTGCCAGAAATGCACATTGAGGCCTGATTCGTCAGCCGACCCTTCCGGTCCAGGGTCCATTCGTTGCCCTTTTTGCAATCACCTGCATCACAGTAAACCCCTTCAGAAAGGCAAGCTTAAACCTAGAGCCCCTACATAGATCCTAGACGTCTTGAAGTCTGAGTACAGAACCGTCTGCCTTCCGAAAGGCCCTGAACACGATCTGCCGCGGAAGAGGAGAACTGTTTGTAGCTCTGCACTAGCAGCCCGCAAATGGCTGAGGATGTCTTTGTAAGCTTGGGTCCAGACAAGTTTAGGCTCACGGTTAACGTCGCTGATTATGACACCAGTGTTCTTTCCGCTTTTTTCGGATGCAATCTAGGGTGCTGAACGGCGTCAAAGTCGGTAGGGGCCGACTTGAATTCTGTCAACCCGAAACAAGATCCTTGACCCTTCTGCGTGGTGGCCAGAGCATGCTAAATCGAAGTACTTGCAACTGGTGAAAGCATCCATGGTCGACCACTGGTGATGTCCATGCTGTCTGAAGTCCGTCCACGCTGGAACGATGATTTCGGCAGGCAGTGTCCCATCTCGCAAAAAGCACCAACCAGGCCGTCTGTAAAAAACTGTGCCTTTGAGATGCGTACTGCGCAGGATACCTTTCGTACCACGCCTGGTAGGTACTCCTCACTCTCTTACACCTCTTCTAAATCCATGCTGCTGCAGAATCTGCAAAAAAGCCATGCATTTAGCTGCCAACAAAACACCGTTATGCACAGGGGCATGTCCAAAACCAACTCAATTTCCATGGCGTTACCAGATGTAGGGCTTGAGGGCTTACAACATTCACGGGTTCAGCGCTTGAAGGTTTGAGAGTTTAAGAGCTTTAACTGTTCATGGACGCAAGGGTCTGCTTTTTTCGAATTCAAGAGTTTAGGGCCTCGGGGGCATTTCTGGCCTTACAGTGGCGGCCAACGGGTCGTCAGATTTTACCCATGCAGACCATATATGGGAAATGTCAAGTGACAAGACCGCAAATTGCCATCTTTGAAGCAGATGCACTTGCTGCGCCGGCCGGTCGAGCTCCTCAGCAGATTGAGGGTTTAGGCCGCTTTAGGTTTGAGGGGCTTACCCGAAGCCACCATCAAAAAGCGCAGTTCATACTCCTGCGGCATAAACCCCTAACCATGCAGTAACAGAACACAACTTTGGGGTTTATGATGCTATATGGAGCTGCTTCGTACGTGCCCCCCCTTCCCAAAGCCCAACAACTAGAGAAGGGCGTCTCCCGAAAGCATTTAAATAGAAAACGAATTGAGTTGAATCTAATTGAGGTAGCGAGCATGAGTTAGTACATACCGTAATCGCACACTTATGTTTATGTAACAATCCGATCCAAGCATTTGGCATTTGCTTGAATGAAGCACATTGATTTTTTGGAGCCTCAGTCGCGAGACAACACCAAATCTGTAACAACCTTGTGATTTTCCAGGTCACGCTTGTTGTACAAGAGTACAGACGGCCAGATCAGATCCGCAAGAACGCACACAGCAAGCTCCAACTAAACAACCCCCGTGCCCGAACCCTAAAGCCCACATGCTGATAGCCCCAAACCTTTAACGTCCAACCTCTAACGTCCTACGCCACAAACCCCCACACAAGCCTGAAGCTGCTAAGTCCTACACGCTAAACCCTAAATGACCCCAAACCTGGGACACCGCAGCTGCGAAGCACTGAACCTTACACTGGCGAATCAAGCCCTGCACAACCTGCCGTCGGAAAAAAACTGGACAACTGTTCACTTCAAGCGGCCTCACTTGGTCCGTTACTGCATCGATCCACCAAGTCGTGGAGGTTTTCTGAGACAAGATCAACTCTCCGTCCTGGTTGAGACAGGCTCAGGCTGTAGAATGTGAAGGATCTCAGGATGTCAAAGCGTCCAGGTTTGTAAGAGTATTTGGGACTGTGGGGAAGGCAATGTTGGCTCACTCGGGTTCAGGGTTTAGGGTTGAGCTGTTGGGGCTTTTGGATCCAGTCGGAAACAATAGCTGGATACTCGGCTTCCTTTACCACAACCCGAAAAAGCCTCCATGCAAGACCGGAACAAAGTCGAACGGCTCGGTCCTTCTTCACATCTAGAAAGAAGTTCGCTCCATTGTGCACCTTGTTCTATGGGATCTGAATTTTAATCTTGGGATTGTCCAGAAGAGTCACGTTATAGGCTGGTTACTCGGCGACGGGGCGGTCTCTCACAAACCCTGTGTAAATCATGCGAAGGCACATCCTCCTGAACCCCCAACATAAGGAAACATGATGTGATGAACCCTCCTGAGGGCGTAGACTTAGACTGGCGCCTGCTGCCAGACCAGTGCAGCAGCCGTGGGATGCGATGCAGATAGGCACCCTGGGATCCCATTGCCAAAGGTGGCCTGTACCTGGCTGCCCTATGAAACCCTAGAGACCCCAACGTCGCTCTAAGCCCTAGACCCTGAACCCACGAGCTCTTCTCTGCAAGAGCGAGCTTTTGAGGATATCGGCACCAAGATTAGAAGAATCACGATGACTAGGGTTCCTTATACGGTGTCTCCTGACGGTGCTCCATGAAGTAGACGGCTGCCAGCGAGACATTGCTGAACCGCTGGAGATCTGGCGTCCCAACCTGGAGTTTTGGAGTGAAGGGAGTGGTGTTAGAGCCTGGTAGAAGGGCCTTCGTAGGGGTTCCTTATGGGGTTCCCTTGCCTGGATGCACTCCTGGCATGTCAAGTTCTCCAGCTGCTCCCAAGGACCGCCCAGAGAGGTCCCAGCGCCCTCTTGGCTTTCACCAACCCAGTCACCTCCCACGCAGGTGAAGGTCACCTTCGCCTTTGGCCCCTTCGAGTCCGAAAACATCCGAGAGGTCTCGTTGCAGCTGACTTCTATCCTTACAGTGGTCGAAATGTGAAGTAAGAAAACTTTCATGTAACACCTAAACGTACACAATAACCGCTTACACGGCTTCTGGGTTTTACAGAGCTTTAGAATACCGCTAAGTCTCTGTGAGCCTGCAGGGAACTCGTCGGGCAGCGGCTGCTTGGCGAGGCCTGCGCGCACCCGCTGCTCTGAGGCATCGAGGAACTGACACCGGCTGCACTCCCCATTGGCGGTGCCGGAAATCATCTGCAGGGCGTCGCAGGCCTTGCCGAGCATGGAGAAGTTTAGGAGTTTAGGGTTGTTGGCGTGAACCAACGTGAGCCAGGCTCAGAAGAGGCTGAGGTGGCAAGAGGCAAGACTTTCCCGAGCTCGAGATTTCAAGAGAAAAAGTTGGGCACAGTTGCGCAGGCCTCCAGCTGATGCTGGAACACGCAGCGTGGTAGGGTCGAGGGGGTGAAGCTCAGGTAGCTCCTGCGTCGAAGGGTCTCCCAGCAAGCCTCTGCATCCGCAATTCGACAAAATTTTCCCTCAGGAGGGAGGCCCCAGAGTTCGTTGGACAGCTCGAAGCCGACATTCTGAATGAAGTTGCCTCAGCTTCTGACGCTGAAGTCCTCAAGCTGAAATGCAGCAAAAATCCGATTGGGCGCAGCTTCGGTTGAGACTTTGCAGTTCGAGGCTGAACTGGAAGTCTTTGGGGGTTCAAAAGACGCAAAACGCGATTCCCGACAGGGACCCGGCGGCAAGCTTTGAAGAGGGAACACACGCGAGATGTTGGCTCGAACAAGTAGAAAGAGCAGTGCTTCGTTGGGTCGCGGTGGCACCGCTCCCTGCAGAGCTCCATGTCCATGTCCCAGACCTCGGAAGATCTGAGCGCAGCCCAAACTTGAGGTCAGACAGGTTTGATGACACCCCCGCGAAGCCCTGCAAAACCGGATCCCTGCCTAAACCGGGACCCAGAAAGCCTTACAATGTCGACCAACAAATCAACAAAGAGAGCCGAGCTCGAGCTGCAGGCACCCGTAATCAACGCCCACAAAACGCTTATAGAGTTTCGGGTCAAGGTTTTATCGGGTCGGGGGCATCTCATTATTTCCGTCCAGGCGGCTGTCTCAAGCCTGGCCTCAGGCAGCACAAGCACACTCTGATTTCTAAGGGACTGGAGGCTCCAACGTCTGGGGCTCAGGCAGTCTCCTCGCAGGTGTAAGGCCCTCGGAAGATCAGCAGATCGTCAAGAGGACCTTTCACAGTGGGTTTTAACCACCTCCGTGTGGGGTGCTTTGAATCTTACACAAGCTGGTTTCCGCGCTCGGCTCGTCCCCGCCCCCTGCCGCATGTCATGTAGGGCTGCCACTGTTGCATCAGCAACATTGTAGACCCTACAGTCCTGCAAGTTTCAACAAAAGCCTGCGTCCTCGACCCGACACCCAAAACAGACTGCAGACCCAAACCCTAAACCTCCGTTTGGTCTGGGGCTTAGGTTTCGAAGGCTACTGAGCAATGCTGTGGGTTGCGGGGCGCTTGTGGTGCCCGTCAAGCCGCCTACATTGAACTCGCCGTGGTCTCTTCGAGGGACGGCCGCATTGGAGCCCTCGCAGGGCAAAAAGGCTTAGCGTTTCGGATGCTTGGCTCGGAAAGCATGAGAGCCCGGTTAACTCACACTGAAAGTCTTGGATGAGCTCGTGGGACTCGTGAGAGGTCTAGCTGGGAGTGATGTATATTATGGCCGTGTTTGCAGGGCCCGCACAACGTATACCGCCGCATACGAAAGACGCACACAACCCTTGCGTTTCCTGAGGCCTAAACCAAGACGGCAGCTCTGGAACCTGATCCTGCTGTGCCTCACACACTACACCCTGAACCTCCTCGCACCTTGCAGCCATGAATGTCTCTTCAGGGGCTGTATGGCTTTGAGGCTTCATGCGTTTGGGGTTTCATGCGTCGGTGGTTGCACCAGGCCTGGTCTACCGGTTCCGTGCTTGCATAGGCCTCCCCGAAGCACTCGCACACGGAAAGGGAATGGAAGCCTGCGACAGACAGAGGCGAGACCGCAGCTCTCGTGCTGCGGACTCGCCCGACAAATCCAAAACAGCAAGGCAGGCCGGAATGAACACCAAAGTACGTGCGGGCCGAAACCTGGGGTCGTCACCGTGCCGTAAACGAGCTCGGCGGTCGCAGCCGGCTTGGAGCAGGAAGGTACCGTGATACTCATGTGGGCGGCCTGCATGGAGGCCCGGTTGAGGGCTTCATTAGAGTTAATTCGGTGGTTCGGGATTGACAATAAAGTTCTCTTGTTAGCTTTGGGTTTAGGCCTTTATCCGTGAAAAGATGCACAGCTAAACCCAACAAAACGATGCATGGAAAGATCACCATCGCCACCCCGAAACAAGCAGGATTTGAATCTAAAAATCTATGCCCTCAACGCCAAACGCCAAGCCAGAAACCCCAAACTCGAAAAGCTAAACCCAAAGAGGCCTGTACTGCGTCGTGATTCCCGAAGTCGAAGCGGTCGTGTACCTAGGGGTTCTAACGTTGAGCAGTTTTTGTACCCTAATTCGGCCCGGCTTTCAGCGGAATGGGTCTAAAGACTACTTAATTGTTGGCTAAGCGCTTTCAAGGGCCAAACCCTTGTAAAAAGAAAGATTTCTGTGGCCCTCAAGCAACAAACGAGTCGACGAAACGCAAGGAGAACTCGGTTGCGCCTTTCGCGAAGGTATCCTGCACGACAGGTCCTGGGATGCTGCTTGAGGGTTAAGGCAAGCGTACATCCGAATATGAAAATTGGTGGCGCAGAATGAATTGCCAGGTTCCTGCGTTCCTGCAGGCTTAAATTAAATGGTGGCAGAACATTGAAACCATCCTAAACCTGAACCCAAACCCCTGACTCTCCGAAGCTGACCGAAGACACGTCTCCTCGGGCGCAAGCCAAGGCCTTGCTTGCATAATGGCTGTCGGTATAGTTCGTTGAGGATTGCTGATAAAATTCAAGGCTTCGGGTTTGGGGTTTGGAGTTCGAGGAAGCGTTGGGGAAGTGTTCGGGTGGTTCCCAGGATTCATAGGACCATTGGACTTGAAGCCTTAAAGCCGTAAGAGCTCGACTCTAAGTCTCTAAGTTTCTAAGTTGAAGTTGAAGGCTTGATGTTGAAGGTTCGGCTTGGGCTTTACAGAACTGTTGCTTCCGGCTCAAGGTTGCGAGCGCACCGAAGCCGGCAGGCGAGGAAGCACCGGAGCCACAAGCGGCGAAGGAGCTTTCAGTCCCGCAAGCAGCTAGCTGGCTTCGGGCACTTCCTCCAAGCCTCTTTTGTGCTGGCTGCGGGGTTACCCCCGGGCTCCCAGGCTGGCAGATTCCAGCGCCTACACTCTGTAAACCTTGAGCCCCCCTTCCTGTTTCTTGCCGTCCCAGAGGCTGAACCGTAGAACTCTGGCTCGGCGTTCTCGTTCTTCCAATCGGAGCTGTTGGCCTTAATTAAAGTTTCGGGCTTCCTTAGCTGATTCGAGGAATTTAGAGCTTTATGGGCTCAGAGCCTCAGGGCTTTTTGTCAATCGGTGAACTGCCTGGTGCAGCCTACAACTCTTGACATTCTTGACCGGAGACTAAGAGCAGATCAGCGTTTGGAGTTTAGGATTTCGGGTTTCAGCACAGGGTTAGTTTTTCGGGGGTTGGGCGGAATGCGGGTGAAAAAGCTCTAAACACTTGGCGTCCCGGATACCTGCGAACCTCTGGGAATCTAGGCTGTTTTGCCAGGCGCACAAATAGCTGTGTTTGGCTGGAGATTCTATACGATTTAGACCCCTAAACCCTCAAACCCTACAAGCACCGAAAGCGCAGGTGCTTCGCACATGTGTCGGCCCAACGAGCCGACCCTGGTGTCACATAGTCTGATCACGTGAGCGGTAACCGAGTTTGGGGCTCCGGCGAAGACCTGTTTTGGACAACAACCACACGCGCTAATGCCAGCCCATCCCAAGACATCCCAAACAAAACCCCAAACCCTTGTGGCCAGATCTCAACATTTCGGCCCCGCTCTTCCCTAAGCTCTCCTTGCTCCTATATATTCTTATCTATAATAGACTGACTTCGCATACTCATCCCTGCCCGAGCTGCATGAAGCAGGACCCAGGATGCATCTTCACAGGAGGGAGGCAGCTCAGAATGCCTGGGTTCCACTTTGTCGAATTACACATATGGCTGAGGGTTTATAGGGGAGTGCCCCTGTACGTATAGCTTCAGGTTCAAAAGGAGCGGAGGAAATGTACTGCATAGGCTTCCTAGATGCACCAGCTTGCGCGGCGTGAAGATCAGCTGCCGTTGAGCAGTGAGCCCTGGACGGGAATACGTGGTGAGGTGTTTATAGCGACCTGTTGGTGCATAGTTGCCCGCCACCACGAGAGCGCCCGGAACTTCTAGCCGAAGCTCTGCGGAAGACTCCATGCAGTCGTTGACCCGTACCAAGACCGTGCCCGGACGCGTCTCGACCAAACCGCTGCTTGACTGCATCCAACAAACACCGAAGTCGAGGAGCTTGCGCACTCGCGGGCGCTGGCAGAGTTGTTTGGGCAAGTCATGGGCCACGTACTGGACCGCACCGCAGCTTTTTTCGCGGCGGCACTTCAGCAGGCACGTCGCCTGGAAAAAAAACACGGAAACCCCCGATGGCCTCAAATACCACCAACCCCTACCTATCTTGTAGTACTCATATCATCTCATATCCGTCATATCCTCAATGCCCTAACGCCCTAAACACGGTCTCAAAGGACCACCGCCTCGTTCGCTCCCCCTTTCGACATGAACGTAAGGATCTTCCTTTGCCATTTGTGAGGGCCGGGGAGCTGAGCGGGCACCCAACCTGAGCAGGCTTGCAAGAGGGTTTCTAGGCCTTGCGTGGGTTTAGAGAAAAGCTTAAACATCCCATCCACTAGAAACACAATAACCTTTATAATCACAATCCTAAAGACTAAAGTTCTACATGCTTTACTTTAAGGGTTTAGGCTTCTCAGGTTTCAAGTTGCTCACCTCAAAATCCGATGGTCAAGTCTCTGAATTAGGGTTCCGTACAATTAAAAGGTCCATGACCCCTAAAACCCAGGAAGACACAAAAAGGGATCAAGGAATCATAGTTTACAGAGCCGACCATGAATACCCTTTCAGGCGACAGGTGTTGTCCTCCATCTGGATGGACACTTTGGCCACAGGAAGGACTCTGTCATAGAGGCTGCCTGCAGGGTTCCCAGCATCTTTGGGGTGTAGGGCCATGTAGGGCCATTTAAGGTTTCGGGTTCAGGTCTAAGTCGTGGAAACCTTAAGCCCAACTCGGTCGCATAAGCTCCAAGGCGCAAACCCTCAATCCTCAGGCGGCCCTCTGAGCACCCCCCATGCCTCCCAATGCGACCATGCACGTCAGGTGGAGTCTGCTGTGGCCGGCGGCCTCAAGGAGTGGAATAGTGCGGAAAGTTTTGGGATTCATAAAATAAATCCTAAACCCGGTAATAAATGAGCGTTCTGAGTTCTAGTGTCTGGCATCCTCTAGCTCTCAGGTCCGGGAGTTGGGTTGCCCTCGGTCTTTGGGGCTCCGGTTTTGTTTCAGCTTCATGGGGTTTGAAAACGGTCCGAGGGTTTGGGGTTCCGAAGCGTCCCCAAGGGTTTAAGGAAGTTAAGGGTTATAGAGTCATGCCCCAATCAGTCCCAAAGCCTGAACCAGAAAGAGTCGTCTTCAATGGACATTTCTCGGCCTGGGGGAGGTCCAGCTTGGGGGTCCCCGAGACCGTGCCGCTCTCCGGGTCGAGGTTGAAGGCCACCTCAACTCTCTCTTTGGAGCTTACAGGCTTGTAGGTCCTCTAAGGGTTCAACTTCCTGTTTGTTGGATGGGTGAAGGGGAGGGATTGCGACGAGGGAAGCCTCCTGGAAATGGAATTTGTAAAGGTTTTGGGCTATGCTTTCCGGCTGAATCTAAACCGCAAAAACCGAACACTTCGACTCTTAAGCCGCTTGGGACTTGGGGCAAAGGCTTGAAGGGTTCAAACATTCAATAAACCAAACCCTGACTGCTAAACCCTCTGAATCCTTACACCCATGAACCCCTTTCAGGACCTAAGCCTAGTTTGACCCTGACCCCTAAGCCCCCGGTAAACCTGCAAGCCCTAAACCCTTTACAGTTTTCGGTGTGAGGCCTGACCGGATACGGAGACGTCGCCGGTGGTCCGGGACCATACGAAGCGTATGTCCGGATCGTCTTGCGCAGTGCATTTGACGTCGAGGATGCCTCGGTCTCTTGCAGGCTAAAGGGCGCTTTGAATGGGTTAGGGCTCCCGGAGGTCATTCGGGTTTGAGCTTTAACGGGTCTGGGGCGATTTAGGGGTGCGGGGCTTGGGATTTTGGGGCGTTTATGAATTCATGATTGCAACATCTTCTGATCTTGGGGTTGTATCATGTTCGGAGTTTATAGGGCTTAAGGCTTTTCGGGGCGGGGGGGCTTCGGACTGTCGAGCTTCAGGACGTTCGGGCTTGGGTGCAAGGCTTGAGGCTTCCGGGTTTGGGGTCTCGGGCTTTCGGCCATAGATGGCTGTTGGAGTCAAGCAGTGGGTGTTTGAAAAGGGTGTGCGTTCAAGGCCTTTGGGGCTTTAGGGTATAAAGGTTTAAGCAGGGCCGACCCGCAAATAGCCGCTGCCCCAGCAGGACGGGCGGACCCGGCGGCTCCTGCTTTTGAAACTACCATTCAGAGCGGGTTGTCCCCCAATGCGTCCGGGAGCCAGAGGAAGCCTTGTTGTGGTTAGGCTCAGCTTTCCCTTTCCGAGGTCGGCAAATGTGGGTCTACTCAGCGATTAGGGTGTGAGCTGTAAAGCGAACGTTTGCAGGATTTCGGGGTGGCGTTTAGGGCGGTGGTTCAGAGTCTACGGTAAGAGCCGCAGGTGCCCCAAGTGTCAACACCCCTGTGCGCTCCACCCTACAAGCGCAAAGTCCTGAGACCCACTAAGCACTGCAGTTGAGCACTTTCAGGAACCACTTTCAACAGAGAAGCGCCCAACCCGGCCCGAAATTGCGTCCAGCGGCTGGGAGGAAAGGCCTCCGGAACGACAAAGGTTTCCCCACCTCTGACAGTTCACACGTTGCGGGCCTTCTGGGGTTTAGCGTTTGGGGCTTGAGGTTCAGTGTATTGGGGTTTAGGCTTGCATGGAGTTTGAGGCTACTGTAGGCCTTCGAGAAGCAACGCACCGGGCCCAGCGTTTGAATTGAAGCTCCGAACGCGACATCCTCCGAAAGTATCTGCGGCTTCAGAAAGGAACGGCAAGGGAAGAGGTGCCCGCCTTAACACCTCTGGCTTGGGGTTTCGAGAGATCCCGAAAAAACCCTCTACTAACGGATGAGAGGCTGGTCGGATTCTCGACCACCGGCGCGTCCAGCTTGTGACCGGGTCGTCTGTACCAACGGAGCCCGTTGCCTTGGTCGGAAATCCATTGTGGCCGCTGTTCTTTCATTCACATGAACCCGAAACTATAGGCGATTCCTCGCTAGGGTAGACTTCCACGAGTGGTGCCAAGGGCTTACGCACTGACAGCTGGACTCGCCAGATGAGGTCTCAATGGGCAAGTCTCCACAACTACAAGCTGAAGACTAAGCCTGGGCCTGAGGTTGAGGGCTCTTCCACGTCCCCGAGTTGGTCCTGAGTAAACCCAAAACTCTAAACTCTTGCCTTGTGGTATGAACAATAGAAGGGAAAGGAGGCGCCCTGTTCCATGGGATGTCGAAACTTGGTACAAGTACGTGTGACCACAGTTTGGGACACCCATGCTGGTCTACATTGCCAAAATGCGACACCGTGGAGACCCCAAGAGGGCCAATAATTTAGGCCAACCCACTGGAAGACTTGTAAGCTGTAGCCTGGGGGCCAAGAGCCTCCTTCAGACGTACCGGCACGATCTCCTGCCCCACTCGCGCGAGAACCACACCTTCGTAGACGCCCGCCTGCTCTTTCAGCTCTCCACTCGGCACAGAAGCCGTATAGGACTGCTGGGACTGCTGGTCTTTGGGGCATATTGTTCCAGGACTGGGGCTTTGAAGCAAGGAGCCCGAAGGAAGACTGCACATGCAACTCCTGAACATGCCCTCTAGATGCGTACGGCCTTCCAGAGACGCGCACGGACTGCGACGAAGCTGGTATTGACATGATGGTCTGGTTGATCCGAGGCCAAAACCTGGCACGATGTGAGGGCGGAGCTCCAGGCAATCAAGTCAATCTGTAAGATTTAAAACTTTTCCTGAAGGATGTTGAACATTTGTACGTTTTGTGACCCACGTGAGGTGAAGGGCTTGGATGCTTAGCGTTTAAGGCCATCCCGAAGCCCAAAACCCCGGGTGCGCAGGATTTAGGGTTTCGGATGGCTTGGGATTTTTTCGACTAAGACTCTCACGACTTGGCAAACCGGGTGAGGCTGTCTGCCAAAGGTGAAAGTCAACGTTGTAGCTAACGTAGATTCGCTCGCAGACACAGGAAATCATAAAGATCCGTGGTCCACTGGATGCCCTAGTCGGGTTTAGGGTCCAGGGTGTTTTTGTCACTGTCATCTCGGCAAGCCAAATGAAGCGGGAAGGCATACAACAGCGCACATCAGCACAGCGAGTTATGTATAGTCTCATGGCAATAGGCAATAGGGCTTATAGAGCTAAGTAGGCCTGAACCCGACATTGAGCAACCAGGAGCTGTTCCGAAATCCGAAGGCAGCAGGAGTCAGGTCTTGGGGAGATGACAGTCAGTGTTCTTGCAGCCGTATAACGGGCTTGCACGACAAAAAGAAAGCGGCGCAGCCGCAGGGCCCCCCCCATCTTCCAAGCTCGTACGGGCAGACCGAAACGGATTCATCTATTGCGCTCTACTCCATAACGTGTTCAAAGAATTCCCATACAGTCTATTTGCAGCAAGCTTGCACCGCAAAAAAAAGAAAAGTAGCGATATGGCGGGGCAGCCCCATCCGGCGTTTGCTCGTATATCCAGTGTTAAAACGATACGAATTCTGCATCAAGTCCTGATGGCGTGTTTTTTGAAACGCAGCCTCCAGCACCGCTCACACGGGGGAAAGATTGGAAAAAGCTTCATAAGCGAAAAAGCAGCGAAGACACGCGAAGCCAAGTGAAAGAGCCGAGCCTGCACCTTTGCAAAACGGGACCACCGCACCCCGCACTCCCCTGGCCTGACAGCTGCAACCAGGCATTTGAAAGCCGTGCACAGCGCCCCAAGTGTCGTCTTTCTGCGTGATGGTCCTGACCCCAATGCCCCTTAACCAAAAACCGGCCGAAGGCTTACTTCGAATGGAGTTGTAAGCCGCGGTTTAGCATGTCCCGCTAGAGTAAGCTCCTATTCCTGTTTGAATGCTGGCATAGCGCATGAAGCTCAAGATTTAGAAAGCTACCAAGCTCCACCTCCTAAATCAAACTTACTTGCCTGCCACTTTGCGAGGTGCTTACCACATCCTTCGGTCAGCAAAGTTTACCGGGAAGGTGTTGTATCAGTGCAAGATGTGCCAGCAAGGTGCGAACTTCACAGGAGCATCGCGGGAAGCGCGACAAAGAAACCCAGGCGCGCAAGCATCAGAAAAAGCAAGGCCAAAACTGGCCTCAACCCCGTTCCTCCTTTTTCACAATTAAAGGCTAAACCCGAATAAAGCTTAAACGTGCTTAAACTAATATAACCTTCTTCTGCAACCATCGTTACATGGGGGAGATTCCCGTTAAGGGCTCCTCCGCATTCCCTTGCAACTACGGTTCCTCCCAAACTGAGCCTTCCAAAGTGCAACTAAGGTTTCTCTCAGACTGAGCCTTGAAAGGTTTAACGTTTGTAAGACTCAGGGGGCTTCGATAGAAGCTTACGGGGCTCAGGGTTTCAGGATCGAGGTGTTTAGAACTTCGGGCTCATGCAGCTCATGAGGGATTGGGTGGCAGGGTTCAAGGAAGCTTGCGCTTTCGCCCGTCCGGATCCGTTAACGACTACGGTCCTATAAAGGCATGGGGAATGAGGAACGTTATTAAAGCAAATTCGTCACCGTACAGCCTGCAAAAACTCGCTGACGAAATTATCTGCTTTGTGTTTCCAGCCGCTGCATGCACTGCCTTCAGCGACATACATCCAACATTGCGTTTCATGAAACTCTGCCTTGCAGACAGCTCGCAACTTATCATCCCATCGGGTCAGTGGGCATCATTGGCGGCGCTCGGGTGCCAAGGAAAAGTTGTCATGCCAGTTCAACTCGGGATTCCCAATGACCACCCACACGTTCCACGCAGGCATTTGTCTGTGCAACTCGGCAGGCGCAGGAATGTTGACGCTTGGCACACGCACACACGCGCGCACACAAACACGCACACACGCACACGCACACGCGAACACGTATGTGCACACACACACACACACACACACACACACACACGCACATACAACTCCCTACAACCGAAGCCCCAAATCCTCAAGCGCAGAATTCACTGAAGTCCCTGAACTTCTTTACGCAGCCACCCGGTAACCACCCCGGAAATACTCTTTTTTGACAGAGCTATGCGACTTTGAGGACCTGGCCTAACTGCTTGGAGCTCGCCGGTGGCTTTGTCGATGGAGAGCCAGGAAGAGCACTCCGGAACGCAGTGCAGCGCGAAGTCGCCTCGAGATCCACAGAAAAAAACGGTGTTTAAGGGGTTTATAGCGGGCAGAAGGTACACACAGGCCTTTGCTTCGTTCGTCTTCACGCGAAACTGTCGTGCGAGTTCACGCGCTCCCAAGCACACCAAACACGACACCTTGACAGCTTTACAGCCAAGATCGCAAGAACAACCAAATCTACGGATGGCCGACAACAAGTGCAACTGAAAAAACACAAGAAAGCAACAAAACAAAACGAAATATGCTAGAAGCACGCAAAAAACAGTCAATAAATACAAAATCTAAAACAACAAATCAGGAAAAAAACAAAGCGTGCGAAACTACAAAAAAATCACTGGTGTTGTTGTGTTTCGTGTCCTGTTTTATGGTGTTATTTGCTGTTTCTCGGTTCTGTTTCCTACTGCACTGCTGCTGCGGGCGCTTTTGTTCGCGGAGTCCAGTCTCCAGAAATGCTATGCACACGGAGAGGCAACTTCACAAGTGCAACTTGTAATGAAAGATTTCGAACAAATGTTCATAGAATCGTTTGCCACGTATGTTAAATTACATCTGGTTTGATGTCGCCACCTGGGTTGGCATGCCCATACAACTTTTGCAGAAGAAAGATGTGTTTGCGCGGGTATTGGCGAGTGTGCGCGAGTATGCGCGAGTAGCGAGCGTACTCGAGCGCACACGAGCATACTCGAGAGCACTCGAGCACGTACTCGAGCGTTCTCGAGCGTATCCAGGAGCGCAGTCGCCCATCGCTGCCACAATGGAAGGTGCCCCTGGAGCGGCTCCCCCCGGGCTTCTGCAGCATGTAGATCCTTCAATGTAGGGAAGGACCCCCCAAGTAACCAGCGCTATGCAACATGAAAATGAAACCGAAGAACATAGTGTTTCATTTACGTACCCCCCCCCCCCCAAAAAAAAAAAAGAAAAAAAAAGTTTCGTGTGTAAGGATGGTGGGGCCATGACACAAATTTGTAGCTCCAGCCCAACAGCTAGACGAAGAGAACTAAGATTTCCTGGCCCCGCCCACTTCGTGCATCCTCTTCCTGCCCTCCGTTCCGCCCCTCCAATGCAACAAACAAGTAACAACCCTTTTTCCCGAACTTCCGCTGGGAGGGGATGGCATGATATGTTCGGTGGAACCGAGAGGTCGTTTGGGGTCCCGATTACACCTTCCGATGCTCGGACTTGTATGCTTGCTGGTTTGGGGCCGCAGATGATCCTAGCGATCGAGCGACAATCAGACTTGGCCCGACATGCCAGTGCAGCTTTCGGGTGGTCGTACAGAAGTAAGTGCGGCAGATGTGTTTGCGGAGTCCATGTGTTGTATCTGGCAAGGATGGAGCCCGTGGAGATCCGAAAATTTGCATGCTCATGTGGAGAGTGCAGCATGAACGATGTCACGGAATGGCTCAAGATGACAAGAAGCCGAGCTGATGTGCTTACATTCCTGGGGTTCCTCGCGGGTGTGGATGCGCACAGGAGCCAATCGAAGGTTTCTCTTTACAGTCAAATGATATGCAAGGATTACAAAATAACGAGTTGTAAACACACGCTTTCGAAGACTGCAAGCTGCTGCAAGCTCTGTCTGACCTCAACCAGGGTCTGAGCGACCAACAGGGCTTTGGGATCTTAGGAGTCTTTTTTGGGGTTCTGGATTTGGGGGCGGGGGCTCGAGGGTTTAATGGCTTCCTGCCATAAGAACCAACGCCCTGCATGCGGAGGAGACGCTTAGCTTCTCTTTGTTGCTGTGCTGCACGGTCTTCGTCGCTTCTTCGGCCGGCAGATCGTCAAGGCGCCAAGATTTGAACATGACGACAGAACCTTTGGCTCTGCGGAAAGTGATGCTGAAGGAATTCAGCATGATTTCTTTCCGTACTCTGTTCGCACATTCTAGAATTCGTGAACGGACTTCGAGGCAGGAAAAAAAGCTTGCAAATAGAACCTTATACGCTGCAGCCAAAGAGCTGCCGTACGAGAAGTCGTGGACCGGGACGTCCAAGACAAGCTGGGAGGATAGACCACGCACAGAGTCCTGGCTTAAGGGCTTGATTGATGGTTCAGGGCAGTTCTTCATTCTAGCAGATTCTATGACTTGGACTCTAGGCCTTTTGCGCCTCCGAAACGTTTCGGCTTCCAATCCCAGGGCCTGCACCATGAATCTCCCCTCCCCGACACCGTGATCGCAAACGGAACGATTTACACTGCTTCGGGGAGGGACTCAGGGCAAGAAGACTGTTCGGTCATCTCAAAACCAGCAGAAGGAACCCGTCAGTGTCACTAAACCCTACACCCGGTAGTACACAGGCCTTTACCGTCTTAATAGAGGTTCCTACTGAAAAACAAGACTCCCTGTAAAATGTTGAATGGGCCCTAAAGTCCTTCAGAGGAGGTAGAGTTGACCTCAAGTTCCACGTGGATTTGGCCAGGCCTGTTTAGGGGAGGCCTGCGGTGGCCCTGGCCCTGCAAAAAAAACTTGAAGCAAACCCCAAATTAGCCCTTTGCCCCACCCTTGCTGCCAACCCTCCTCTTCTCTACCCACCCTAGCCGCTGCTCTCTAAACATCCCCCAGCAGCCAGCGCAACGCAACAAGGACCCGCCATCCAGCGAGATCGGCCGCCCGTCCCGCAAGCTGTTTTATATAGACGAACATTCCATCTCGACTCTTGTCTCGGTGGAACATATGCTTTTTTGGTTGTTGCGTCGAGGCCTGGATCATGCGGATGATTGTTAATATTAAAGAGTATATTATTGTATTGTATCAAATAAGAGGTGACAACAAGAGATGATTGGAAGGAGAATAACACCAGTGAGGAAGATCAGGAGGATGATGCGGAGGAAAAGGAGGAGGTAAACTATGGACGCAGATCCGGAGAAAAAACGAGAGGCAAACTTTAGATACAAATAACTCTTTTGGGTTGCCTCAATGATTGACTGGCCCGATGTCATAAGTCTACCCCATTCAAAATTCAGGGATTTCAGAGTAGTCAAGAATTTGAGGGGTGCATTCAATTTGACATGGCCTGTCTCAGTGCCTGGACCTTCCGGAGCCTCTTCTGGCCTCAGGGCTTCTGAAACTAGGCTTTCTCTTTTAGGCACAGTACTTCCAAGGGTCTGGGTTAAGAGCGTTTGTTTTAGGTGTTTTTGTGTTTAGGGTGTGCACCCTAAACGACCCCGCGTCCTGCACCACAGTGATCTGGCACTTGATGGCCTGCACAGAAAAAAAGGGATTCTGCAAGCATAGGCAAACAGAAGACACTCCAGGAGTACTCCGTTTCAGCAGGAAGGAGCGATTTGTAAAGGACGGGGCATTTGGCTAAACCTTGGGCCTGCGCATGGACCGTCCCGTGGATTCGGCCAGAGGTTGACAGCGCCAAGCCCCCGCTTTCCAGGTCACAGCCTGCGTCGACCTGTTATGGCGATGTGGTTCAGGGCTTTTGACACCCGCCTGGCAAAGATGATATAGTTATCACTCATGTCTGCTGTGACACAGTTCGGTAAAGGAACTAATATCCCCCAGCAATACTAGGAACACCAACACCAAATCAGACAACCGGTTAGCAAGGAAAAGGGACCTCTCTGCACCCGAAATGTCAGGGAATACACGAAAACACAGCAGAGCCTAAACACCCAGGCCGAACAAAAACCCGAGGATGGATGCTTTCAACAATGCCCAGTGCTGGCTCAAATGCTGCAGCGTCTCAGCACTACTCAGCAACAACTGGTTCAGGGTCTGAGGGTGTTTCGGATCGAGTTGGGGTTTAGGTACTCTAGAATTGAGTTGTGCGGTCGGAGGCCAGGTGGAGCCCAGCTACACCACAAAATCCCAAACCTCAATGCCGAAAACACACAAAAAAACAAGACTCCAACTCCAAATGAGAAGGCTTTTGGGTGTGCGGGGAAACTAGAACTCCTACAAGCCACACATGGCACCGCAATTTTGAATCCAAGCTACCCTTACAGAAGCACCTTTTGCATCACTACGTGCTCAAAAACCGTAACTTAAACCACAAGAAAATCCTAAAACCCAAATCGGAATAGGGCTTGGAGGAACAAAACCGGCCATGCAGCTCCTTGCCTCCACCCTCTCCATCGCAGATGGTTCCGGATAAGCATCCACCGCCTGGCCCTGAAAGAGAACTTCGGCAGCAAGCGGCAGGGACACCTCTGGCTCTGTAAGCCGTAAGCCATCACGTGAAGGATTCAGAAGGTTCTAGAGAGGTTAGGTCAGACGGCACCGAGGGCGGTAGGGTTGCACCAGTGCCCAGAATTTAGAATCAAGATATGCCCAAGTCTTCTTTGCTGCAGAACGAATCCCCTACGACCTCCGCCGCTTCATTGCTCAGGGGTTCGATACGAGGCATCAAGCCCTAGCCGTTCAAGTAACAGAAAATAACAAATGCCCAGGTGCCGGAGTGGGTGAGATGCTGCCTCCTCCGCAGGTACAGCATGCCTCGCTGGGCCGTAGTCCCTGAAAAGCTTTGTCTTTCTCAAGATCTGGCCAGCCGCCGTCACCTTTCTACAAACAACAATCACAAGTTGAGCTGGGGACACCTACTTATATGTTTAGGGGGCTTACAGAGACCCTGCTAAGTAGGAACTTACAAGTATACTTATAACTTCCGTAAGTATATTGGTGTCGTTTTTTGATTGTGATTTTCAAGTTTATAGGGTTCATTCAGAATTTAAAGGAAAAGGATGCCAGGGGCCACTGCAGCTGCATTTTTTAGGTCTGAAACTGAAACTGAAAAATGTTTTCTACTTTTTGAGCGCATAAGTAAATGAAACGCGGAAACCACAGCGTTTGCTGAAATCAACATTTTATCGTTTCTGAGCCTACATGGGCCTACATGTGGACTTGGAAACGCGACAAAAGTATGGACATGCAGTGAAGTCCAAACAATTGAGCCCTTCTTTCTCTCACGTCGGCTTTAATCTCAGCCTTTACAAGAAAAGAGCTGTAATATTGTTCTCTGCACTAAACCGTATGGGCATTCAGGGTTTATGGTTTATAAATGGGGTTTATAGGGATGCTTAATCCCGAAACCTTGAACCCTCAACCTCTAGTTCCAAAAACCTCTATTGCCTTTATTGCTGAGCGGAGCCCGGATAGTGATAATGACCATTCTTATAGGGCATCTTCTCATAACCCTCATGGCAGCCCCCAAACAAAACAGCCAAGCCAGTCCTTTCACCCACCCACACCCACACCCACAGCTCCCACACCTCCCACACTTTCCAAACCTCCCACGCCTCCCACACCTCCCACTCCTCACACCTCCCACACCTCCCACACCTCCCAAACCTCCCACACCACCCACACCTCCCACACCACCCACACCACCCACACCACCCACACCACCCACACCCACACCACCCACACCACCCACGCCACCCATGCCACCCCACCACCCACACCACCAACACCACCCACACCACCCACACCACCCACAACACCCAAACCACCCACGCCACCTGCGCCACCCACACCACCCACACCACCCACACCACCCACACAACACCCACCCACCCCACACCACCCCACCCACCACACCACCCACACCCACCCCCCACCCACCCACACACCACACCACCACACCACCCACCACCCCCACCCACCCACCCACCACCCCACCACCACCACCCCCACACCCCACCCACCCACCCCCCACCACCACACCACCCACACCACCACACCACCACACCACCCACCCACCCACCACCCACCACCCACACCACCCACCCCACCCACCACCCACCACCCACACCACCCCACCCACACCACCCACACCACCCACACCACCCACACCACCCACACCACCCACACCACCACACCACCCACACCCACCACACCACCCACACCACCCACACCACCCACCACCACCCACACCACCCACACCACCCACACCACCACCACCACACCACCCACACCACCCACCCCACCCACACCACCCACACCACCCCACCACCCACCCACCACACCCACCACCACCCACACCACCCACACACACACCCCAACCCACCACCACCCACACCACCCACGCACCCACACCCACCCACACCACCACACCACCCACACCACCCACACCACCACCACCACACACCACACCACCCACACCACCCCACACCACACCACACCACCCACCACCACACCCACCACCCACACCACCACACCATCCACCCACACCCACACCCACCCCACACCCACACCACCCACACCACCCACACCACCCACCACACACCACCCACCCACCCACCCACCCCACGACACCCACACCACCCACCACCACACCCACGCCACCACCACGCCACCCACCCACCACCACACCCCCGCCACCCACCCCCACCACACCACCCACACCACCACCCCCACCCCACCCACACCACCCACACCACCCACCCCACCCACACCACCCACACCACCCCCACCCACACCACCCACACCACCCACACCACCCACACCACCCACACCACCCACACCACCCACACCACCCACACCCACACCACCACCCATGCCCACACCACCCACGCCCACACCCACAGCCACACCCACGGACACCTACGCTCACACACCGACGCCCACACCCACCCGCACTCACACCCCCATGCCCACACCGACACGCCCACGCCCACGCCCCCTGACCCACACCCATGGCCAACCCAACCCCGACCCCCAAATTCCCACACCCCCACCCCTCATCCCCAAACAACGAAACCACAGGAGGGGGACGGGGGAATGCCATGGTGACCCAGGTCTGCTCATGACATGCGAGAATCCGATGATAACGATGTGTTTTACAGTGTGTTGTTGTTTTCTGCTGTGTGTTGCTCAAGTTTTGCTCTTAAAACACGCTTCTTTGAGCCGCAACCTGCTGTTTATCATGCTTCTCAAGCTCCAGACGCGATTTCGGCATGTTTATGGCGATATGGCATGCTGCAAACACGTGCACCATCACGTACCAACGCCATATAAGGAAAACAAATCTACAACTAAAAACTGATAAAACACATAAAAAACACAAATGTTCAAAACCCTTTCTTCGGCATGCGTTTCAAAAAAAATCAAGACATAAAATGCTCACTCATTTTCGCAAGTTCCGTAAGTATATTCTGTGGCCTCAGACCCTCGAAGTTATAAGTTGCTTGCTAAGCTCCAAGACTTCTCCAAGTTCAGGACCAGACTTAGCCTACTTAGGCAGAATATAAGTTCAGTTGGGAGGCTTATAACCTAAGTTAGCTACATTATAAAATACATACAAGTTAGCCATGTGTCCCCGACCCAACTTATGGCCGGGCTTGAGTACTTACTTAAATAGGCCTTTAGACTAAGTCCTGCCTTCCCCGAAGCAACGCAAAACGGCACAAAAAGAACAAAAAAGCTGCTGCTGCCTGGATCCAAGTGGCAGATCGACTCATAGTCTGCACAAGTCCTGCCTTTAGCGTCCTTCCACTCTGGCAAATCATCACCTTACTGACTGCCGCACTCTTGCAAATCATGTCTTGGCAGCACAAGCTTACATGCCTGTATCTGCTGGCTTGATATGCATTGTAGCACTGTGGAGCTGTGCTGGCCCCAGGCACAAATGAAGCACCTGGACTTGTTTACAATTGGCATTGTCTGCCACACAAAGCCAGACGCGCACTGGGCGCAGCTGCTTTCTCGCATGACAGAGCAGCCACTGCACTCCTCACCGGCACAGCAAGTGAAGACGTAGGAGTCATTTTCAAAGCTGCCGATCAACATCTCGCCTTGCAGGCGAAGTGGTTCAAGAACAACCCTCAACCCTTCCTCAACTTCTACAGGCTCTATACAAGAGCCCACGGCGCCCGACCTGGCTGGCAGGTGGGCTTCGGAGGCAGCTGCGAGTCGTTCACCTGGAGCGCCAGGATGGGGCTCGCCGGGCTCTGCTTTCTCGTCGAGCACTGCTGGAAGTGGACACCTCGGCCGAAGGTTACGACAGGAGGGCGTTTAGAATAAGATCGTACAGAATCGCACATCGAAGAAATCTTCAACTCCACTACTTTGAGGAGCCACCTGGCGTGGTCCACATGCGCTGCGTCGACTCCGTGGGTGCCGGGAATGGGGCCAGCTCTGGCGGAAGGGGCCGATGCTGAAGCAAGCAGGACCTGTTGAAGGTTTTGGGGATTGTCCTCTTTTTGTCTCGGAGTGTCAAATGAAATTCAGCACGTCAGCGCATTAGAGACTCCAAGGCTCTACGGTTAGGTGCAAAAACAAAAAATGAAGACAAACATGATGCTGAACTAACTGCTGTTGAATTGAAGGGAGACAACAACAACAACAACAACAACAACAACAACAACAACAACAACAACAACAACAACAACAACAACAACAACAACAACAACGACGACGACAAAGTCAACGACAACGGTAAACCAACTAAACACACAAATAAATAGACAGATAGATAGACAGACAAATAGAAAATACAAAGACAAGGAATAAGACAGACAGATAAATACGTAAATAAATGGCCAACATATGAGTAAATCACTGACTAGACAAACAAATAGATATCAATAGAGAAACGCATACCCAAGATGACGACCAAGATGCTCCGGATCCTGCTTCTCTGCCCACGCATCCTCCGCCACCAGCAAAGACCACAGGGCCCATTGGAAGAATGCACATGTCAGCATTGTGAGCATGCGAGGTAAGGCAAGTTGGAAGTCTAAACTCTACACCTGGTTTGAGACACCCTTCAGCGACCAAGTTGCCAAGCAGTTCGCTCTTTCCAAATAACCGAACCAACTCCCAAACCTTGGAACGCGTCCGGTTCGGAGTCGGTGAAGGCGGTGAGAGTGGTGAGGGCGGTGAGGCCGGTGGGGTGTGGGGCTGAGTTGGAGCCCTTTCTATCAAGAGGTTCAAGGGAATGGCGAGAGCAGTTGGGAGTGGTGAGTTGTGCGGGGAGCGTAGCCGGTGGGGGCCTTCTCGTGTACCTATTGGGGACGTGTTTGGCATTGGAAGATTGGGGGGAAGTAGTTCAACTCAACTCGAGGAGCCTTTTTACTGTACCAATTCCGCAGTTGCACTTTGCCAAGCAAAACGCCTGGCCTGAAACCTATTTGTAAGCGCTTCGAAACTGCACTTTGAAAGTCAGCCACACGCAATTTCTGTTTAATTCCCCATCGCTCAGGAGCCGTAAACCCAACGCCCGAAACCCCACACACGTACGACTCACCTTCTTTTTCCTAGCGTCACCACCGACTTGGGTCTCTGTGGAGGTGTATACCACCTTTTCAATGAACTTCCGTTGCTGTGCTCGATCTACGCCTTGCTGAAGGCTCTGGGGTTTAGGTCTCGTACTACAGCGTTGCCTGGCTGAGAGGGTTTACAGTCAAGGGCCGAGGGGGCTTTAGAGCTCGGGGGTCCAGGGCTTAAAGCTGTCACTGAGTGTTTGGGCCTTGAGTCTACGTAACTGTAGGATCATTTGAAGTTTTAGGGCTTGCATCTTTAAAAGCGTTTAGGCTTTAGGCCTAGGCCCAAGCTGCGGAGTTTCCAAGGATCAGCACCAATCTCAGGGTTTAGGGTTGAGGATGCCCCAAAACCTGACTGTCACTCGAAAAAACGATAGATGCTAGCCCGGCAAGCGCTTTTCACTGCCCCGAAGTGAAAAGTAAGCATCCTTGCAAAAGCGACTCAACATCTACCATGATGTGCTAGGGTCGGTAGCACGCCGCAGCCGTCAATACATGCATCGCATGCCAAAGCTTCTGCGACTTTTCCGAAACGTCACTGCTATGCTGGTTCCAACATATCTCATTATGGATTCTCGAATTGACACGAATTGTGAAACCAGCAGCCTCATGGTTATGACGTGCTCAAGTCGAAAGAAATTCCCCTACTAGTTTCACGATCTAACAGTAAGTACCGGAAGAAAAATAGCAATTGCCATAGTGAAAAGAAGCAACGGCAGTAATACTCGCAATGGCAGAAGTCAATAGAAGCGGTGGTCGTAGCAGAAGTAGTTATTAGTAGTAGTACTAGTAGTAGTAGTAGTAGTAGTAGTAGTAGTAGTAGTAGCAATAAAAAGTAGTAGTAAGTAGTAGTAGTAGTAGTAGTAGTAGTAGTAGTAGTAGTAGTAGTAGTAGTAGTAGTAGTAGTAGTAGTAGTAGTAGTAGTACGTAGTAGTAGTAGTAGTAGTAGTAGTAGTAGTAGTAGTAGTAGTAGTAGTAGTAGTAGTAGTAGTAGTAGTAGTAGTAGTAGTAGTAGTTTAGTAGTAGTAGTAGTAGTAGTAGTAGTAGTAGTAGTAGTAGTAGTAGTAGTAGTAGTAGTAGTAGTAGTAGTAGTAGTAGTAGTAGTAGTAGTAGTAGTAGTAGTAGTAGTAGTAGTAGTAATAGTAGTAGTAGTAGTAGTAGGAGTAGTAGTAGTAGTAGCAGCAGCAGCAGCGATAGAGTAGGAGTAGTAGCAGCAGCAACAGTAGTGGTGGTAGTAGTTGTTGTTGTTGCAGTGGTAGTAGCGGCAGCAGTATCAGTAGTAGTAGTAGCAGCAGTAGTAGCAGCATCATCAGCAGTAGGAGTACTAGTAATAGTAGTAGTAGTAGTAGTAGTAGTAGTAGTAGTAGTAGCAGCAACAGGAGTAGTAGTGGCAGTAGTAGTAGTAGTAGTAGTAGTAGTCGTAATCGTAGTCGTAGTCGTAGTCGTAGTAGTCGTAGTAGTAGTAGTAGTAGTAGTAGTAGTAGTAGTAGTAGTGGTAGTAGTAACAGTAACAGTGATAGTAGCATTAGTCGTAGTCGTAGTAGTAGTAGTAGTAGTAGTAGTAGTAGTAGTAGTAGTAGTAGTAGTAACATTAACAGTAACAGTAACAGTAACAATAGCAGTAACATTTATTCATTCCCCACGCTGCATGACGTCCGTAGTCTGCATAGCGAGCTCGCAATACGACTTGGTTGTATTGGACTCTCTGTTGGAGTCTGTGGCGGGCACTGTGGCCGGCACCACACTGCCTATAGTCCTACATCTGAAGCTTCACTCACTCAACAATAAGGCCTGGCTCATACCCAAGCCAGAGCACATAAGTGGCATTGCGATGTATCGTGGAATCTGCATGATTGTGGATGCAGGCAGAAAGGTTATCATCAGTGAGCCACTTTTTATCTCCCCCATAGAAAGGCTGACCACAAAGGACAGCTTGGTAGTGTCCCTCGGTCGGCGACGCCCCATGATGCAATGCCATAGCCACAACCTGATAAGGTAGATGCTCACAGTCTAGATTGCACCGCTCTGCTTCACTACCAGCTTTGCAGACCGGCAGATGAACAACGTGGAGATGGCCTGTGAGAGGCCGCGTATCGCGTTGCATAACCCCGGCCTCGTTATGAAAACGAAGAAGCTGCAAACACACAAGTGGCGCTGGAGAAGTCAAGGCATGAACATTGGACTGCGAATGCCAGCCACCAATGCACCACTGCAGATGACACACCTCACCGGCACAGAGAGGCAGCGGAACGGGGAAGTGGGCAGGACCGGAGTCCAGTACACAGAGCTGCTCATGTCGGTAGCATCGAGCCTCCCATCGGGAGACTACTAAGTCCGCACTCAGAAAGAGACTCCTAGGCAGCAAATATGCAAGGAACTCGCAAATGTCATGCTGTCTGCCAAGCTGAGGCCATTGCCCAAGGAGCAGTCGCCATTGCATAAGTTGTGTGACCTGAAGAGCTTGATTATGCCGAGGGCGCGTTGCCAGGGCATTAAAACAGGAGTGTAGTGTGTAGAGGTGGCCCATGCGAGCGTGAGCACAGCTGTGTTAAGGTAGCACAGATTGCTGGTATTGTGAAGGCTAAGCTGAAGGATGGCGCTGAGACTGAGGCTCGCACCACGAATCACATCCCATGTCTCACCTGTTCGACTAAGCCGTTGTATTGGGGCCTTTCGCGCCGAAGACGACAGCCGAAGAGATGCCATGCCGCCTGACCTACCCACGTCTGTAGTGTATTCCAGACTGGATCTCCAAAGGGGTCGGAATGAGATCTCCAAGCGAAACTGCATCCATTCGGTGACCGGTTGATCGGTCATCTTCTTGTAACTCCGAAACCGTTGCAGAGCCTCCTCCGTGACTCCTTTTCGCATCTCCACCGTCTGCTTGAGAAGGTCCTCGGTGGAGACCGTAATCTTGCTTTCGTCGACCTGGAGCTCCTGCCGCTGCGGATCCCATTTCAGCACTCTCCAATGTCCTCGCTCGTCCGTCCAATTGAGCTTCTTGGCCTTCTCCATCTCCGATGCGTCCTTGGCTATCGCAGTGAGGCGGCCGTGAAGTTCGATCATGAGCTGCTTAGTGTTCCTTCGCTTGCCTTCAGTAGCAGTAACAGTAACAGTAAACCGTAGCAGTAGCAGTAGCAGGAACAGTAACAGTAACAGAAGCACTAGTAGTAGTAGTAGTAGTAGTAGTAGTAGTAGTAGTAGTCGTAGTAGTAGTAGTAGTAGTAGTGGTAGTGGTAGTGGTAGTGGTACTGGTACTGGTACTGGTAGTAGTAGTAGTAGTAGTAGTAGTAGTAGTAGTCGTAGTAGTGGTAGTGGTAGTGGTACTGGTAGTAGTCGTAGTAGTAGTAGCACCATCAGCAGCAGGTGCAGCAACGAATAACAATAGCAGTAGCAATAGCAGTACTGTTGCAGTAGCAGCAACAGTAGCCGTAGCCGTAGCAGTAGCAGTAGCAGTAGAAGTAGCCGTAGCCGTAGCTGTAGCAGTAGCAGTAGCAGTAGCAGTAATGATGATAGTAGTAGTAGTAGTAGTAGTAGTAGTAGTAGTATGAGTGGTATCAGTAGTATCAGTGGCATCAGCAGTAGTAGTCGTAGTAGCAGTCGTCGTCGTAGTCGTAGTTGTTGTTGTAGCACTACGTATGTAGTACGTCGGCCGTTAAGAATTCGTGGGAGCCTTACCTGAGCATTCCAGAGTTACAGTTTCAAACCGAGTCGAGAATCGGCGTTTGTATACTATGTCATATACCGCCGCATCATGCCGTTGAAGAGATGTAAGCGATTCCAGATTCGGCGGTTAATCAAACAATTTTTGTCTACCAGTGCAGAAGGATATTCAACGCTATACGTGAAAACTTCCCTCATATTCATATATATATATATATACATATACACAAAAACACATACGTAATTATACACATGCGCACAAACACATCATATAATATGTATATATATATATATATATATATGTGTGTGTATATGTACGTGTAACAATGTGCGTACATATAATGTGTATACATATAATATTATGTGTATATATATCTATATATATATATATATACATACCATAGATTTTGTAATGAATAGTATACTGTACTATATAGTATATATCAAATAATATATAATATATAAAATATTGTACGGTATACGATATGTAAAAAATATGCTATAAAAACTATAACATTGACAAACAATGTAGCATAATATGATATAACATAATATAACACGGTGTGCTATAACAAATTATAATACCTGTAGATATATATATATATATACATACCAGACATATATATATATATATATAATTATATACATACACATACACATAACATATATGTACATACCTACCCACATACAAACATATATACATACACATGTAAATGCAAATAAGCAAGTCAGATCCCGATGAATGAAATCCTTTGCATTTGTTGATATCATGCACAAGGCTACGTCACTCAAGCACTGCTTGTGCCACAAAACTGAGCTACGCCACATGCGACCATGGCCCCGCAAAACGTACCGTAATATGATCTTGAAGCGCATCAAGAGTCTCTGCTTCGTGCTCACAAGCTGGGCATTGCAAGGTTTCTGGCATGCGAGGTATAAACGTGTAGACACTGCCTCGGCCCGGGCCTACTTTGTTCTGCAAGGCCGAATTGACATGATTTCTGGTCGCACGTATGTTGCAATGCAATGCACAATGCGATACCAGGGGCATTGATTGGTAACAACAGCTCTGACATGGTCAGGCACAACTCCGTGTGCTTCGAGACCATATAATCGCCCAAACGTTGCCCAACTAGCGCGAGCTTGCCCTTTCTCGCTGCTGTATCTCATCTTCACAGGTGTCCAGATGATGTTGCTGTCCACCCAAGTATTTAGCGCTACGCTTGGAACTGCCAGGCAATGTCTGATCTTGAAGAATGTTCTTGTACTGTTGCTGCGTGCCCTGACCACAGAAACACGGGACGTGTTCTTGCTTCTCTTTGTTTTGAGCCATACCAGCTCGCTCCAGACTTACGTCAAGATGGAAGTTGAATACATCCACTTGAGTTCCCAAGTCCGCTGCATCCGTGCACATGATCGTTTTCGACACATCACCTGCATATGTGGATAGCGACACATCCACAACATGACGAGTGACGGGGTCCTTGACAAGGATTTGCGGAGACCTGTCATTCCACCAGTCAATTCGTGGGTGATAAACTTCCAGCAAAATGTCTGAAGCACATGTGTCTCCCTGCAGTGCGCCGGTTTGCGGTCGTACGCACACCCGGCCATCTCTCGCCTCGACACACACTGCTTTGTCACGGTACCTTTGCTTGACCAACCCAATGTCATCATCATGCACGCATGTAGACATTGCTTCATGAGGGCAGTCGTGGTAAAGGCTGTAAAACGCGTTGGCCACATCAAAGGCATTTGTTGTACGAGCACTTATGCTGTCGAAGGCGATATCCCACCACATGTTGCTGAACACTTGCTTCAATGAGGGATTTTCCTCTTTTGTATCCCGCAGCGTAACGCCGAGCAGATTGCGGCTGGCCATGTTGCCACACCTGAGCGAAAAAGGCTTTGCCAAGCGGATCCAGCGAATTAACCACTCGCACAGCAGCGCATCCCGTTTTTCGTTTCCCTTTGTCGATTTTGAATCCCACGCTGGTCCGCCAGAGTGTCGGGGCACTGTCAAACATGCGTATTTGCGTGAGTACCTGCTGTAGCCTTCTGTAGAAATGCGAGTGGGAGCGCTGTCTTGTGTGAACCCCACACCGTAACGTGGAGGAGGTAGGTGCCAGCGCGGAAACAAAAGGACACGCCACACTTCGGTTGGGACACTCCAAGGTGGAACTGCTTCGCGAAGCTGTTGTCTCCATTTGTGTTTACGAATGCATTGCAGATCTCTCTGAGACATCTTCGTAGCTTCGGCGACAGAACGTGGAGTTGGGTACAGGGCAGTGCTGGGTTGTCAGCATGCAATCTCTTCTCAAAGTCGATCGCCACGGCGCGGCATCCACTATCTGCTCCATCCAATGCGAAAAATGCCTCCCATGTTTTCTTGCTGGGCTGTTCTCGTAAAGGTACATCATATCGCCGCCGTTTGGGCCCCAGTGCTTTGCCGGAGAGGCGCCGAGCGGTGCTCCACTCCACACATTAGCCATGTGTCCAGTGCGCCAATAATGGTTGAACTCACCGAGAAGCGACCTCTCAGCAACTTGGCGGTCACGCTTGCAGAGTTCGTCATGCTCCCTCCTTGTCCGTCTGAATGTAGGAACAAGCTTCCACCGATGAAGGAGTAACTGCAAGTCTTGATGCATCGGGTCATGTATGCATACCCTGCGGTCAGGCTGCGAAACCAGTTGATGTCTAGCGGCCGGCATGTTCGAGAATGCTGCCTCGGTGTCTTGCGGGTGCCGCTTCGCAGTGTGACTAGCTTTGGTGAAGAACCGCTTGGAAACATCTTGAATGGCCTCGTTGAACACCTGCCACGTCTGTTCTGTGCCATCCACTGTTGCCCAGCGCTCATCTGAACATGCCGTTTCCACTGCTTGTAGAAATTGTTTGCGCTCCTCCCCGTAGAATAAGCATCGAACCATGCTGTCGCGACCCCACACGAAACGATGTGCTTGCGACTCGCCATATGCCAGAACATGTTGAAACTCCACTTGCCCAGGCTTGTGATCCCGCCGTCCCGGTGTTGGTATGAGTTGCAGCGCCATGGCAGTTTTGCGCAGTATTCTGCACGGCGAAATGCTCAAGCTGGCCGGCACTACGACGTAGTCGATTCTAGACGTGACTCCGAGTGGCCCCCGCCATGTATGACCGACCGCCTGAAACGTGTTGACAGCGGCCAGATGTTCTGTATCAACAAGCTTTCGCAGCTCAGACCCGTTAAAATTTTCACGCAGAGAGTTGGCTGTGCCGATCCCTGACGAAGCTGTCGAACCCACCCTGCCGTTAGCATCGCACAACAGAATGAGCACACATCTGCTGGGGAGCTGCTCAATGAATCAATGTATGTATTTCCATAATCGAGCGACTTTTCGTTGTTCAGCTGCTGTGCGTGGTTCCACAGGTATGTAAGCTGAGATGACAAAGAAGTCCGCACCACGGCGTTTGACTCGCACTGCACCAATGCGGCCTGAGAACTCTCCAGGTGGCACGAACACCCTAACAACGTTTCGAAGGCTAAAGGCTGCACGGTGGATGCCGACAATAACCCCGGCTCCTTTAGTTGGTTACAGTCCGCCCGGGAGGCAGGGCAACTCAAATACGAGAAATTTGTCAATCGTCGACTGTGTGACTGCCGGATCAGTTCGGCCGCCTCTGCGATTTGTGCCTTGCAGTCCCACGAACCTATTGTAGCGCAACTCGTGCAGAGTCTGTCGCAGTCGCTCTGGCTTGCATGAGAGCGTGTTGTGTGTGACAGCTGACCATGCGTGAGAACGTGCAGGCCCGTCAACAGCACTTGGAGAAACTTCATGGCCCCGTGCAAACTGATTGCGCTGCATTCGCTAGCCCTACGGGCAGTCTTGCAGCCGACAAGGGCTAAAGGCCACGTGCATGCGTCTACGTCTGTGTGCGGCGTCATTTAGAATGACTATGCCACCGATCGGCTCAGTTCGCGGGCTCAAGTCACATTGGTTGTTTGTTGGGGGCGTCTCCGTTCGTGTACTCGTGGGTCATGGCGAAGTAGTCCTCATCATCGGTAGAACCGCTTCGCGTCTCTTTCCCCAGGCCTCGTCCTGCATGTCCGTGCCCGTATGTCACTGGACCCCCAGCTTTCAAACCCCTCGGAACAGGGCGTGGACGTCGGCCAGCGCCGCGATGCTCCCCATCGCCAGGCCGGGCCGAGTGGGACTTGATCCCCGACCAGTGTAGGGACCAGTTGCTGTGGTAGTTATTGGGCGCGCCGCAGGATGGGTACGGTGAGCCGTGCGCTCATGCTGGCTGCAGCATTCCCGGTGTTGCGGCGCTTGGCCAAAGGTTCTGGGTTGTCCACATCGTGGTCGACTGTCGCTCGCTGTCCTCGAGGGGCTGTGTAGGGACTGTGGCCTCCACTAGTTGTGAATGTAGTGCGGTACCTGGGTGGGCTGGGGCTCGAGTGGGGTCCCCTGCGGTCCGCGGTACTGGGTGGGACTGGCCTTGTTCAACAAGCATGTCCGCATGGCTTCTTGGGTCTCGTTGCTTGGGAGCAACCATGCATGGCCTCTGAGGATGCAGTCGTGTTGATCATGGGTCACTGCACCTGTTTTGGGTCGTTTGGACTGTCGTCACTGCTTGGCCAGCTTCTCTCAGTGGTCCAAAGAAACACCAAACCCAACACAAGGGGCACCCTGCTGCTGAGCCTTATGTATTAACATATGTATATATATATATATATATATATATATACACATGGGTAACATTTTATACCCTCCCTGCATTTTCTGTCTGTCGAGGTTGGAAACATTAAAATAATGACATTTACTCTTCTTTACATGGTTATAACCTTTCTGTCTGGTTACAACCAATAGGGCGCCTGAACCACCAAACCAATAAACCATTAAACCAATCCTTTTGCGCTATACCGCTAAACCAATGAACCATTAACCTAATCCTTTTGCCCCATACCACTAAACCATTATACCAATAAACCATGACACCAATCATTTTGCCCCATACAACTGAACCATTAAACCAATCCGTTTGCCCCATACCGCTAAACCAATAAACCATTATATAAGCCAATCCTTTCCCCTCATGAACCTCGACCCATCCCTAAACCACTAAAACCATTAAACCAATTATTTCCCCCAATGAACCTAACATACCAATACATAGGCCAAACGGATTGGTTTAATGGTTTATTGGTTTAGGCCTCCGGTGCCTTATAGGCCAAATGGATTGGATTAATGGTTTAATGGTTTGGGTCTCCCGTGCCCTGTAGGCCAAATGGACTGGTTTAATGGTTTGGGCCTCCCGTGCGCTGTAAGCCAAATGGATTGGTTTAATGGTTTGATGGGTCTAGGGCTGCCTACTACGCCGGTGTCCTGGTTATTACCAGAGACAGAGGTTATAACCAGACCACAAAATCCGTTCAGAGTTTGAAGACTCCCGCCGTGCCCGAGAGACCAAATGGATTGGCTTATTGGCTTAATGGTTTAGACGGTTTAATGGTTTAAGTCTGCCCCAAACCCTAGCGCCAAACCCCAAGCAGTAAAAGTCAAACCCAACACTTTGATGGTGAACCTGCAATATTATATTGGTAAAGTGTATCGAAATGCCGGGGGGTGTATGTACCAGGGTTGTCGTTTGCAAACTTGGGGTGCTTTGATTGTGCGTTACCCTTCAAACCTTACGAAGCAAATCTGTGACACCGCTACTTCATCAACACCTAAATCCAAACGTTACAAAAAAGGTTTCGGTTTCAGGGGGAATGTAACCACAATGAGGATTAAGAAAGGACTAGAAGAATGAATGGCCCGAGGTATTCGGCATGATTGGCTTTTTTGAGGCATGATGCGGTGCTTTGTAACAAACATAACTCCCGGGACCATATGCCATACGCACATTCCCCGACTTTAGCGGAAAGGCCATAAAGCAGACTTTACATAATGGTCTGTCGGTTCCAGTACATCGGGTTCATAAGAAAAAGGCCAATCTATGTACATATTGAGAGAATAACCGCTTACATATCACTCACCCAGGAATCAAATGCGGAATATGACGTGGCTCTATCGGGATTACAGTAGGTCAGTAAGTGTTGTCAACATTGGAATATCACGGTACAGAGAAAGCTGAGATACGGCTGATACGATGTCATTGCAGGGAGAGCCGGTATTTTACAGTTTACACCGTCGTCAGGTTTCATCACTTCGTACATAGACGAACTGGTTGCAACGTTATGTTCAAACATCGTTCCGAGGAAGCAGGATTTCGATGATACGAAACTGATAAGAATATGTGTGGTGAGCGAAACAAAACTTGCAGCTTGCAAGCTGTTAGGTTTCCTCGCTCGGTGCGTAGAAAACTCCTAGCAATTCTACTTCCAACTACATGGCTGAACTCTCTTTCGAGGAGTGATTCCCTGTGTGTTTACCACTTCTTCTAACAGGAGGAATCACGTTCTAGACTGGGAACAATGGCTTCTATTCGACCTTCAATAGAACACAAACATAAATTCGGACAAGCTGGATGAAGCCTTATGATTTTCAGTCGGCTTTACGTGATGGTTAAGGTATGCTGATACAAAAAGCGAAGGCTTCATCACTCAGCATATAGAAACAGTGCCAAGCCTAAGAAGCGACACCTCATGTCGTCCCCAAGGAAAAACACTATACAACGTTTGCTAAGTTTGTAGTATGCAAGTTTTCAATTTCGGCTTGGGGCAGCCATTATACAGAATTATGAATGCAACACCCAAGTATACCTACCGGATAAACCAGTGTTTAAAAGCAATCACATACGGGCACAGGGATGTTATTGAAAGCTATATGTTTGCGAAAACGTCACAGCAATGCGTTCAAGAACAGAGACTTTAATGAGATTGCGGCACTACAGTACAAAGGCGGAAAACATTTAGTTCCAAAATCTAGTTCGCTACAAGGAATGACTGAACCAGACTAACGACTAAAGCACGCTTGTTGGAAAAATTGAAATGATGAAATACGAAGATGTATCGACGGCTTCAAGGCAAAGATTTTAGCACATTGTAACAGGGTTTCGACGAGGGGGTCATAGAATTCCTAACGTTGTGCGGGTTTCAGCATTCTGCAAACATGGGTTGTTGCAACTCTTCGGGTTAGTCTCCAAACTAGCTTTGCAGAGCCGGTGCGGAACGAAACGAAATCGTAGCACTTGTAGGGGGATGGTGCACGCCGGAGTGCTCGGGGTGAGAAACATCCATAATCATCCATAGAGACTTAGATGCTGCTTCTGTTGTGTTGGCTTCGAGTTGGACTCAAAACCATGCGAATTCGCTATTGTTTGTATGCTCCAGATTCAAGGATGTCAAGGGCTTGAGTTTTCGTTGGGTTTCAAAACCAGTTGCTGGTTCCACAATAGTACAGCAGTGCAGAAATGCCGGGGGGGATAGTACACAGCCCCATATTTACACAAGCGACATGCTACCTATGTGTACCTATACTATACATGTGCGTATATATATATAGTATATTTGCACACGCATCTAAGACTGCATGTATGTGCAAGACACAAGTCATGTTCCATATTGCGTAAAGACTTGTTGTTCGGAAACCCGCAGAAACCAAAAGTCCAAATGCCATCATCCCGAAACACTGAAACCACAAAGTCTGCAAGTTCGGCTCACTTCTCAGGCCTAGCGATTGCTTTCGAATTAAAGGACCCTTGCACGAGAGAGATTGACTTCTCCGAACTGGCATCGGTCTGATGGTTCGAGGTACAGTTGGTGGTCAAGGAGTCGGATAGGGTTTAGGGTTCAGGGCTTGTGGTTTGTGGAGTTTGGGATTTAGGTGTGCTTTAGGGTTGTCGTTTGGGGGCCTAGTTGCTAGTTTAATCGAACCACTTCAGCACCTTGCCCGTTGCATCCTGGTTGCGCGGATCCTGCATTACTTTAACTATGTCCTGCACCAGGGTTGCGTAGTCGTAGTAGTTGAATCCCCCAATGTTTGCACTTGAGGGCTCGACGTTCAGGATGCGGACGCCAATGGAATCACCGGCACGGATGCCAAAGTAATCGTTCTTCTTCGTGGTCAAGTCCATGGAGCCATATTTGATTGTCTTCACGCTGAGCACATCCGTGGGAACTGTGAAGCTCTTCGCGGTTGCATCCCATTTCTTTTGAGCAATCTCGACTGTCTCCTGAAGGATCCAGGAAACTATAACAAATACCGACATACGCCTTCAATTACGCTTCTCAAGAATAAAGTAAGGGGTTTTGAGTTCTCGGTGAAACTATGCCCATGAAAGCTCGACGCGTCTACTTTGATTGTGCTTTGATCCGCAAAAGCAAAGACAGAACTACCCTGCAGTCTGATAGCTGGAAGGCGTTTAGAATCTTTTAGACAGCCAGTAGAAACACGAATGAGAAACCACTAAAGGAAAACCCAAAGCTCAAAGGCCTACACACAGCCCTGACGAGTCCTGGAAGAGTTGAAAGTTCGCATAGCAGAAAGGGCACGTGTTGACAGCACCCGCCATCGCATCCACCGCTGCAATCCACTCTTTCGGCAGCAGTTCGGAAAGAAGTGGAGCGTCGGAGGGGAGGGCAAAGTCTTTGTAATCCTTTCCGCCCATCAGCCTCCAAACATGATCCATCATCGGCGCGAAGCAGATGATCTGTCGCAATGGATTTAGGGATTCGAGCTTGTCACTCCCCGGCCCGATTCAATTGTGGAAGCAGAACATATACCAAACAAGACGAAAGCTGGAGGGGCTGCCTACTTCAGTACTCAAGTGGGGGGGGGGGGGGGGCGGGATTGAGGTCTGCGGCTTCAGTTCAGGATTTAGGTTGTAGATGAAAACAGGGTGAGCTACCAGAGTTGAGTAGATGTAGGCCATTCAAGTAAAAACCCCGGACCCTAAACTCCTAAACAGCATCATCGCTGAGACGGTTGAGAATCTGGTGAGTGTTTCGGTTACTAGAGTGGGGTCTGACGGATTCGAACGGCTTCGGGAAGAACAGGTAGGGGACGTTTTGGGGGTTCTACTTTAGCCTATCCGAACTCGGTCTACATTGGGAATAACACCGAATACAGGCACTCACCAACATTCAATCGGCGCCCTAATTCACTTACCAGAACGGAAATATGCAGACTTCAGATCAGGTTTCATGATCCAGAGGGTGGAACAAGTATTGCAGTTTGCCCGGAAGATCTGCAGCGCCCGAGACGAATGCAGATGGAACGGGTGAGATCACAACACCTTGAGTCATCACCTGGCATTTCAAAGCTCGAAGCCCAAACCTTCCTTACCTCTTAACCCTGCCTGTAACAGACACAGACATGCACGTGCGTGTTTTTCGCATGTACTAGAAAGCCAGCAAAACGCTGGCAGACGTGATGATTTGGATGTTCGAGAAGACGGACGAGACGCGAGACATGCTTCGAGCAATGGCGTGTCCCGCCCTGTTTTTTCCGGTTTTGTTTCAGTGTGCCCAGCCGATCCGGGAAGTGTCTGGTTGCTCGAAGCATTCCGCTTCGAAACAACACTAGTTTTTGCGGATGCCTCAAATTCATAGTGCCTGCCAGCCGTGTCTCAGGTTTCTGATTACCAATATCGGATCGTCATCGTGATTTGAACCCCGCATCTGACTCCGCATATCATGAAGGCTCAAACCTAAATTCAACAATCCTCACATCCGGAGGGTTTGGGGATGTAGAGCTTCGGGCTGGAACCTTGGACCTTGCTCAAGTCACGATCCGACATCACCCAAACCGTTCACGGGCTTCATGTCCTTTACAGGACTTTTGGGATCTTTGGAGTTGTTTTTCCTAAGGTCTTGCTGGCCCCCGAAAGCTTACGGCCCTCCAAACACTTAAAGTCTTAAACCTACACGGTTACTACAACATACCGAAGCAGAAGCCTCGCGACTGCCAGCAGCGAGAGCATTGCCGATGCCAGTGTTGTCCGTCAAGCCTCCATCGACCTTACCATGCCCCGGGCTCACACGGTTTAATGGTCAGAAGGACTAGGCTCAAGTAAGATGGGTTGCTTCGGACTCGGGTCGGAGCTGTTTGGGGTGTAGTGGGTTTTCGCGGCTTCGGGTTACAACGTTTCAATCATCTAGCGTTTCATGATCTACCATGCCCAGAGCCCCAAACCAGACAAAGGGGGCTACAGGTGTAGAGTTTAAAGCGCACGGATCAGCAGTTCGAGACCGATAGTTCGTGGGCAGACCCTCAACAGGGGGTTCAGGATATAAGGGTTTAGCCGCATGAATGAAACCAATGTCAAGATGCGCAACACTAACCTGGATTTGAACTCAGTAGCCATCCAATCCCCGCGAAATACCCCAAAACCATGCAGCCTTAACGTAGTTCTTTTCCCCTCCCGAAGGCTGAAGGTTTGGGGTCTCGCGGCTGAAGTTTTAGGTTTCAGCATGTCTACCTGTGCAGCGTCTCGTTGCCAGCACGTTTGGCAACCCATCGGATCTGAAACGGGAACGTGGGGAGGCTTCCGAAACACCAGAGATTGAAGGCACTGAACCCAGCACAGCCTCCATCCATACTGCCCAAAAAAAGGACATGCACAAGCCTTCGTAATCAGATTGTAGGCCCCGCTGGGGCTGGCTTGGCCAGTCTGTTACTTGACAGCGGAGAAGCCCCAAACCCCACAACCCCAAACCGGACAGCAACCAAAAGCCAGCCTGGAAGCCGGGCCCCTAGCCCTTACCCTGAAAACTTGAACACCCCTGTAAACTTTAACGTCGCAAAATCCAAACTTAACATCCAGGAAACCACACTAGAAGCTTTTATAGCAACACACCCACCAACCTCTAGAGGATGGACACCCAACAACCAACACCCCAATTCCTTACAGCCCTAACCCGCGTCGCGCCCCACACGTCAAGAATCGAGTGCCATGAGCTTCTTATCGGCAACGACCTTCAAAAAGGACTCCGGCGGTTTGTGCCTGGTCTTAGCATTTAAATCATATCTGGGGCTTCAGAAAACTAAGGCTACCGTTTGGGGATATCCATATTTACCATGAATGTCTATGTGCCAGACTTCGGTACTTGCATTTAGGATAGTGGAATTGTAGTTAGGAAAATATGTGAAAATGAATGAACCCTTAATGATATGATCCCATCATGCAGCCTTCTGAAAAAGGGTGCTTTGCTTTATGAAGTTCCCATCTATCCCAGTCTGGCTGAACAGCATGTCCAGGGGTGCAAACTCTGTTTTCTGTGGTCCGCGGCAGCTACTACAACAACAACGGCAGCAGCAACAACAACAACAACGACAAGGTAGCACGTGCGTCTGCCGCCGCGCGGGGTGTGTCGTTTATTGTTGGGAGGTTGTTTCGGTCGAAGTCAAGCAAACCCTGTAATTTGCGAGGTTTATTCGTCAACAATTCGATGTCTCGGCGTTTTCGAAAACCCATGTTCTTTGTTCTGTTTTTTTGGGTAGCGTTTTTGCGAAAGTGTTGCAAATACCATGTGTTTCTGGCTTTTTTGGGGTTGATGTTTTGCGTCGTTTTCCAAGTTGTTGTCTTGAATGCTGCAAAAACTCGAGCTTTTTGCATGGTCGACGCTTCAAAAATGAAGCAATAAGAAGCGGCAACAAGGGCCTCACAGAGAAACCGGCAGCGTCTGAGAAGTAACGCAACAAAAGAAACAGAAGACAGAAGCCGCATTCGCATGGACGTCGTCACCCCCCCCCCTTCCCCCCCCCGCCCACCCGCGCACAGAGCTGAAAGACAAACGCAAGTCTAGTGCAAAAAGTCGAGAATCGGCAAAAACGCCGTAAAAACCGATGCGAAACCCGACACATAGGAAACAACAAAAGAAAAAGAAACAACAAGTCGCATTCGCATGGACGACACCAACCCCCACCCCCAAACCCCCGCACAGACTTGAAAGACAAATGCAAGTTGAAGCCGGCATGTGCAGAAAGTCGAGAGATGGCAAAAACACTGCAAAAACCGATGGAAATGCGACACAGACAAGAGAACACCGAAACAAACGACGCGAAATGGAGAGCTGAGCATGTTTTTGGACAGTGCAGCGTGCCGGTTGCGCCTTTTTTTGCGAGAAAACACCGCAAATACCGACAAAAAACAAAACCCAAATTTTTCCCGATTGAGCAAAGTGCCAAAACTCGAGTTTCAGCACATGCCAGCCAAAAAAATCCACCACCCCACGCGACGGCAGACGCACGTGCTGCCAACAACAACAACAAAAAAAAAACAATTGAACGCGGCGCGAGCATGCTCTCCGCATAGCGGGCGCTGGTGATTACCTGCACTCGTGAAACTATCTCTTCAGGTCCGGGATGCATCTACTCCACAGCATCCTCCGTCACCCTCAATGTGAGCCACTGCGTTCAGTACTCACGAACCTGATGCCAGTTAGGTCGTACTCCGAGAGCCGTCACCCTGAGTTCCCGTCTAGTGGCGTCCCACACTAGGTAACTCCTTGCTTCAGGCGATGGGCCGTAAGGGCAAAGATGACAGGTCTGGCTTACGCGGTACCTGATTCGTTGGCAGTTGCAAAAGAAGACGAGAGTGCAGGTAATGTTGCGCATGCTGCGCCTGTGGACCAACTGCAAGCCGACATTTTTTGGTCAAGGCCCTCTTCAGTCCAATGTCGCATGCAGGTACAGAACTGCAAACTCGAGGCAACAGGCCTAAAATGATTGCTGGAAGAATTAGGGTTTAAGGCTTATGCTTTCGCTGTGCACTTCAAGATACAAGGGCTTCGACCTCTGACTTTAAATGACCCGGTCTTTGGCCCCTGTCGACCATATGGTGGCGTCGAAAATTAGGAGCTCTTGAAGGGTCTTTCAATAAGGTTCCGAATAGTTGGGATGTACATATCTGGCGTCCTCGAACTGCCTGAACATTAGCTAATGCGTACTGAAAACCAGTAGTGCTACAGATGCTGAGCGGCAACCTTCGGTGTTGCCTGTCTGGGCCGAGCTGCTCGATAATGTTCAAGGTCTCCGACGCCTTCGCACAGTCTACGCTCGCACTGTTTCGAGTTTTTGAGGCTCAGGACATCCTTAACTTTGAACCTGGCGCCCGAAATCTGGCCCGCTTGGGGCCGGGGCCCGATGTCGGCATTCAGCATTCACTGTAGCTGAGGCTCAGGCCTAGGCTTTCTTCCTAGCGGCTAATCGTTTAAGCTCTTATTACGCAGAACGACTGGTGCCTAAACCACAAGCATTCATAGAGCAGTACTTATAGTGATATTTTTGTTCAATATCTTGACGTTCTATCGCAGACCCTAGACCCTTATACGTCCTCCACCCTGTAAACCCTCAGCCACTTCAGCCTTTTGAACCCTAAACTTAAGCCCGAAAAGACGGGAACCTCAAACCGTAAACCCTTACCCCCAAACAGTCTACGTCAAGGCCTCGCTGAAGGCCTCCTGACCGTTAACCGCTGTCTGGAACCACACCGCCATCTTTGCATTCCTGGGTCATATTCGATAGGTTTCTCGGTTCATTTTACACTGCATGTAACTCAAAACATTCTATACGCATTTATAGAAGGCTTCTGTAAGGGTCTGATAACAGTCTCAGAAGTTTCCAAGTCCTATTGTTAAAGTTCACCTACACACTTCAAACTACACTGTGCAACAAAATCTTTGTACCCACGATTAGGGCCCAGAAAAGCTGTATTACAAAGTACTTCGCGGTTGCTGGCAGGGCCAGGGGCCCTAAGGCTTTAGGCCATATGGCGACGGACAATACCGGCAGCGAGGTCTGACAGAAACAAGACACTACAGCAAAATGAGTTTCGGAAAGCAGGTATTGTTAATCTGACAAACACCCTGTGCTTGGAATCATCAAGTTCGCAAATCTTCAACTCAGAAAAATCGCAGCACTTCACGTGCTGTGGAGAATTCACAGCACTTCACGAGCTACAACAACGAATTCACACATCGCTAAATGTGTCAAGCATCTCGCGAACTTGACGATCAAATACAAGTTTCTGTACAAGTCCTCCACAAGCCCTTTTCGAGCAACGCAACAAAAAGCAAATTTCAAACTTCAAAGCATCACGATTCCCAGATTCATAAATTGCAGCAACTGCCATTGCTTCTTCAAGATCTGCCCGTACCGTAACTCTAATCCTTGCTCTTTTCAGCTTTCAACCATGCCTGCGTTACCAGTCCAGATTGGATCCTGTCCTCACCCCATCTCGTAGACTGTGTTGATGAATCAGTCAAGATCACCAGAAGGATTTCAATTCTTGTTGTCCTGCTTTCAGGATGTACTGACATCTCCGCTTGCATAGCTGTCACCTGCTGCGGAGGACAAACGCACGCCGCTCTACAAGTCATCCAGCATGGGTGACCTTTACAGGCAACGGCAAGATCTGGATCGATGCCGCAAGGTAGCAGACGATGACACAGTAACAAACAATACTGCCGCCACAAGCTGGATTCACTCTTGAGAACTCAGCAGCGAAGCAGGAAGAACCAATCACTCCGAAGTCCTGGCGACCCACTGGAAGATAATGCTCAGTCAATCAGGCTGAGGTACTTTCACCAAAGAACCGAAGAGAGTTGCAAATCAAAGACCCGAATCGTCCATGATCACTGTCCCTGAGGAACAACTTCCTAAAGTAGCAAGCAAGCAGCGTAAGCAAAGCAAGCACGGTGATATCGAGGGTCTGTTTTGTTTGTTTTTTGGGATTTCACCCTCTGCGAGGGCATAGTTGCAGGGCTGCGGTCTAAGAGTCTGAGGGAGGTTCAAGGCTTCAAAGAAAGACATCGAAGCAATCTTCAGCATTCTTCAACTACACACTCTTTGCAACAAAAATTTACCGGTACGATCGGACAAGGTCGCTGTCTCTCGGTACTGTATTTACTCTTTTCTCTCACCTGCCCATTGCAAAAATTGTACCCGAGCTCACATGCATGCATTGCGACGCTGTACTCAGAGTGGACAACGGACATGCAAAGAATTACTCGAATTAAACACCACGGCACATGCAAAGAATTTGCGTGAACACAGGGAGTGCAAGGACAACTAATTTTGGGCATGCAGTAGACGACATCAGTACTGTCAACCGAAAATGAACGAGAAACAAGACCCCCGCCCCCCCCCCCCCCACTTCCTGGACACTGCGACGCGGAGCACTCAATTTGAACAATGGTTTGACCGGCAGTGCTCTCGGGATGTTTTGGCTGCATCGCATGGACTCTTCAATGGACAGTTGCGGATTAACAGGATCATCCTGTTGAAAAAGTCGTGGCTTGGGAGCATTTATAGAGTGTTGGGGATGCACGTTTGAGGTAAAACAACTGTTTCTTGGGAGCTTGGAGCGTGGGCTTAAGATTGTCGGCCTCAGGTATTGAAGCTCACAGGGAATTCGCTAAGCTGGCCGGGGACATCTGGGTTAACGGTCCTTCACACAGGACTGTGCCCATCAAGTGTAGGTAGGTTCTGGGACTTGGAAGGTCTCGAACTTGTATGCCTCTCCAAATCTACTTGTTAAAAGTTCCCGGTCCGACAAACCTTCTAGTTATCTTTTAAGTCTCCAAGTTATGGTAGAAACTTGCATATCATGGTAAAAACTTGCATATCAAGTCGGGTAAGGTTGAAAGTTATCGACTCAAACACAAAGACACCCTTACTCCCAGACATTTGAGAAAAGGTGACAACTTACGCCCTGAACCCCTAAACCTTCCGCACCTATGAACACATGAATCCTTAAAGCCCCAATGCATTTATAGCTGGCCGCTGTGTTTCTCCGGCATTGGGTTTACGGCTGCCGGGCATTCAACGTAGGTTTAGAGTAGTGGGTCCTGTAAATGTTGGGGTTGAAAGTTTGTAGTGGATCTGCCCTCAGCCTTTCAAGTTCACCCACGGTGTAGGGCTTGGAACATGTCAAAATACAGATCCTCACCGAAGTTGCTGGTGTCGGGCCTAGTGATCAGTTTCACTTGCTTCGAAGCAAAAAACACTGTAAACTAAGCTCCGAGCCTAAACCCAAAAACAAAACCCTGACTAATCTAAGCTTTGAACCCGAAAAAATCCTCAACCGAAACCTCCAACCTCACCACCCAGTCAGGGCGCAGGACGTGGGCCACGGACACTTCAATGAGGGACTCGACAAGGGACTGGGCCTTCTCGAAAACGATCTCTTGACCTCCACAGACAAAAGTGACACTACTACTACAACAACAACTACTACTACCACTACTACCACTACTACCACTACTACTACTACTACCACTACTACCACTACTACCACTACTACCACTACTACCTACTACTACTACTACTACTACTACCACTACTACCACTACTACCACTACTACCACTACTACCACTACTACCACTACTACCACTACTACCACTATTACCACTACTACCACTACTACCTACACTACTACCTACTACTACTACTACGACTACTACTACTACTACCTACTACTACTACTACCTACTACCTACTACCTACTACCTACTACCTACTACCTACTACTACCTACTACCTACTACACTACTACTACTACTACTACTACCTACTACCTACTACCTACTACCTACTACCTACTACCTACTACCTACTACCTACTACCTACTACCTACTACCTACTACCTACTACCTACTACCTACTACTACTACTACTACTACTACTACTACTACTACTACTCCTGCTGCTGCTACTACTACTACTACTACTACTACTACTGTTGATGATATAAATCCTGCATTACCTTAAGGACCCTAAACTATGGGAATTATGGTATATTCTTTATTATGGGTCATGCAAGATTTATATCATCAACCGTACTACTACTACTACTACTACTGCTACTACTACTACTACTACTACTCCTACTGCTACTGCTACTGCTACTGCTACTACTACTCTTCTGTAGCAGAAGCCCCTTGGCTCCGCCAGGTTGAGAAAGAGAGATGTTGTCGAAACAGCGGGACCCTGCCACCCCCAACAGTAACGGGTGCACTAGAAGGTCTGAGTGCCTCAACCTCAACACGGCTGTAGGCTGCATGATGGCTGCACTTCTTGCCTGTCTGTTCCCACTTGCCCCACCATGGCAACAGGGCTCAAACTTTGTGCTACAGAGTCCCAATTGGACAGCCTCCAGTCCGTGTGCTTGGTCCGGCACTCAGCATCTGCAGCTCCCCTTACTCTTGTGGCCAGTTGCTAGGTGCACTTCAGAGCAGCTGTTTCCGAGCGCCGCCTTCTGTGCTCAAGCCTTGCTGTCGCATAGCCCGCTCAGCCCAGGATGTCCCCCAAGGAAGCACGGAGAGGCAACCCATCGAGGTCGCGATCTGGAAGGCCCAAAGCCAAAGCAACGGTGGCTCCGGAGTCCTCTTCATCTGATAGCCCACCGAGCCCACCGAGCTCAGGCGAGGAGGCCACCGCTCCACCAGCTGCTATCACAAGTGCTCCAGCAGGACCTCCTCCTCCAGTGCCGGTCAACAGGCCACGAGGAAGCGTTGGATGTGCCAAAAGTAAGCCCGCGGGGCCGCCCCCGCCGACTCCAGCATCCTGCACGTCTCTTCCGACAACACCGGTGCAGGCCTTCGCTGCCATGGCTCCAGGAGGTTTACCAGCGGGTGCTCCACCAAGCACAGGGCCTATCACTGTCGCAATGGGAGCTGTTCCTACGCTTCCATCGCCTACTACGACCTTGCTGCCTCCTCCGACTGCACCCCCAGCACCGAGTGTCAATGCAGCAGAGGGAGTTTCGGGCACACCAGCTGGACCTGTGCAACAGCAGCCAGCCACTATCACTACCAAAGTGGCGGGCTGGACTTTCACGCTTACGGTTAGGCCACCGAGCTGAGCCACGAGACAACAGGTTCTATGGTGGCCAGGCACGAGCTTTCTGCAGAGCTTGCACTACAGGTGCACCTGACAGCTGTCAGCTCTCTGCCGTCTCTTCCTGTATGCAGACTTGTTGTTTTGTGCCCAGCTGCCTCTCGAGTGGGACTCACAAAAGACGTGCTGTCTCTGTCAGCGCACTTGTACTGACACCTCTTCGGAGCCAACTGTCACTGCTATCTTGGACTATCCTTTATGCTGACTGCATTGCCCAGGCCGACCTCATGGCAGACTCCGATGACTTCGCGAAGGCTCCAGGTCAGCGGTGCCCTCCATCTGCACTTGGCATACCTCTGTCGAACGCTGCTCGCCACAGGTCTCAGGTCCCCCGAGACGTCCACTTTGGTGCTCTCCCTGCCCACCACGGGGCTTGGATCTCAGTCCTGCAGCTGCAATCCGTGACCAGCCAACATGAGACTCTGCCGTGCTCTTGCATGCATTCTGCAGCCCCACCATGTGGTTATCGCGTGTGCCTGCAGCTTTCCACAAACCAAGCCACATTGATGACTTTGGTAGAGCACGTGGTCCTACAGTTGACTGCCACTACTTCTGACCACCTTGCTTCCCTTAGGGCTGGGAGACCTCTCGCCAATACTTGCAGGTATCATCCCCTCAACTTCTTAAGTCAAGGGACTATCCTGTCTTAACGAACCCCACCTGTGCCCTTCGAGGGATCATGGAGCCTGCCTCCGAGCCTGACCGGCCACAGTGGCAGGCAGCACTCGTCCCGCTTACAGTGGGGACCGAAGTGGAGGTGATCGACGGTCACAGACGTCATCTCGTCGGTCGCCGAGGGATTGTGCTCCCTACCTTGGAGTGTGACCGCAACACTACGCGGAATGTGCGGATCATACAAGGCCCTCGGGATGAACAACGTCGTATTTTTACAATCGACAAGGAGCACCTCGCTCCCCGACTGGGGTTGGAAGCCACACAAGCTTCCATGTGTGATGGAATGGAGCCGAGTCTGAGGTGGAGATGTGCTCCCCCACCATTAACCATTTACAGCGCCCGATACCTCCTCGGCTATCAGGCCCTGGAGACCATGGTGCCTCCGGCGGCACCCAAACGGAATCCAGCTGGCCACTATATCCATCCCCCGGTGGAAGATGCTACGCTTGAGGCACCCTGGGAAAAACACGTTGACCAAGTTAGCGATCGGCCCTTCTACTACCACCCGGGGACAAAGCAGGTGACCTGGCGCAAACCTCGGCCTGCCCTGGTTCTTCCGAGGGAAGAGGAGACTGGGCCCACCAAGCCCAGGCGAGGCAAGACTGCGATACCACAACCTCGTACTCCTAGTCCGCCTCCTCCCAAGAGGATGAGAAAGCATCCCACCAGCGATGCTCAGCAGAACACCACGAGCTCTACGACCCAGTCGTCAGCTTCTGCCACAGCTACAGGGACACCCACTACAGAGAGGAAGCCCGCTCCGGCCTTTGATCCCCGATCTTCTGGTGGCCCTTCTGAATGGAACCTGGCCGATCATGCTTTACCTGCCTCTCCAGATCGGGTACTGATCTGGGGGGCCAAGGCCAGGACACAGCTGCCCCAACCGCCGAGTGCTCCTGCTTGTACCCTGGATGTGGAAAGGTTTCTGCAGAGCTTCTTCAGGACACGGCAAGGCCCCACTGGCACACCTCTTGCCACCCTACTTGGGGACCCAGTCCCGCAACCTGATGGTTGGTGGAGGCTCCCGTGGACACCACTGGATCCATCGCACTGCGAGCTGCTGTGTCAGGATGGCTGGCTAAGGGGCTGGCACGGATGTAAGATGGAGGCACTATACTCCATCATCTACCATGGCCAACTTCTCCCGAGCACTGACGAGTCGAAAGGTGACAGATTCCTGGCAGGCTGTCCAGGGGTGTATCTGCACCGCGACAGCCTGCAACACAAGGTGGAGAACTACATGCGATGGATACCACTATGTGGAGATGGTCTCTTTTGGGCTGCCAAGTGGGAGGTGGTGTATGCTCCCTCGGGGAGCAACAAACATGGCAAGCGTACTGATCAGGTTATACAAAGTGCTGAATCGGTGGAGCTGGTGGCCCTCTGGCTCTCAGTGCGCTCCGAGAATATGCTGCCTGAGGGAACTGCTGTGCAGGCCACATGGACGCCCGCCCGTGAGGCCAACCCTTGCCTCACAGAGTCCAAGCGACGAAGCAGTGCTTTGATACAGGCTGTGGACTTCGCGGCACTTTCTGCCTCCTCCAGACCTTTGCCCAGCTCCAGTTCGCGGTCTGACCCGGCGATCGACGACAAAGGCCGACTCAAGCCGACACCCAAAGCGCGTGGTCGCCTGCCACACATCCCTTCTGAACTAGAGAAGGACTGCACACCTGCACAAGCGAAGCTCACCATACAGGCAGGAGATCTCGTCCTTCGATCGGCCACAGCACATAGCTCGGAGACTCCCACTGCTCCGACCACGGTTTCGGCTGCTACCTTGGCCGACCCATCAGATCCACCTCAACGAGGACCCAAACGGGTTCGATCTGATGCTCCCTCTCCGAAACCAAGGAGGATGCAGACACGGCCCAAGCCGAGACGATCGATTTGGTTTGATGTCACGGACAATCCGGCTGATCAACCACTTACGACCTCCTCAACTGCAGCCAAAGGCCGTGGCACTGGGATGACCAAAGCTGCGAGGCACCAAGAACGTGTCCGCAAGAAGATGGCCAAGAAAATGGAAGAAATCTTCCAGGCCAATAGAGCCGCTGGACTTCACTCGGACTCAGCGGCCTCATCCAGTGCAGCATACAAGGATCCAGCCTGCTGTTCATCATGTCCACGTCTGCATCGGCATAGCCAGTCTTGCCTGAAGACACACATGCCCCCCTCCCATCATTCGGGCAAGCTTCATGTCTTCGCTCTTCTAAGGTCTAGCCTACTGGCGACTTCGTCAAACCAGGATGACACAGGCAGGGATCGCTTTACTGAGTGCTAGGAGTTGCAGACCTCTGCACCTAGGTTCGGGAAGCCACCTAGGTGGGTTCCCTGCTCACAAACCTTCGTTGCTCCTTCCACCAGTCACTGCCTGCAACACTTGGGGCCATCAGGCTTGTATCTTCCGACCTGCCGGATGCCCGACGGCACGCCCGACTCCTTGCAGGTCCCTTCGTTAATCTGCTGGGGGTTTGAAAGGCACCTGAGCTCTTTTCCATGTACCCATCCAGGCCTTGAACGTCCCGTGTGCACATCTACGACAATGCCAGTCGGGCTCACATGGCACTGCGGTGCCTCCCCACACCGTGCTCACTATCGCTGTGTCGTGCCTCGAGGTATGTCAGCTGCACTGGCAACAGGCCCTACTCTGTTGCATACCTATTGCTCTCGTGATGATTGCTCCAGCCATTGCACCTGGCAGGGGTGGCCAGACGCTTTCCTGACTGACAGACCTGAACATTGCCTGGTGTGCCTTCGACACACCAGACCATCTGCTGCTGGACCTGCTTCGGTCCGATGCCCACCTCCACCACCAGGAGCTGGTCTGCAACCCGACGGGCTCTCAGATCTTGAGACTGTCACCCCCAAGCAGCTGTTAACCCCATCTCGCGGTTCCCTTAGCCTGCCTTCAGGTCTGTCTTCGCCATTGGGCGCAGGCCAGTGGATCGAGCAGACATCACCTCGAGATATGTTCCTGTCCAATTTGTGCAGGACATCCCGGGCACGTGGCTGGCCTATCGTCTGGCGGACCCATGCTGTGAGTGGTGTCGGCTTGAATATCGTAGAAGCACCCCCTATGCCACCCGCATGCAACAAACTAGCACCTCGCAGACCAACAAGATCAGATCCCGTGAGTCTGTTTCTGCCGAGCCGTTGCAACCCAAGGTTTCCCCTCCGGCCCTGGATCTGCACTCTATGGATTAGATGTGTAGCCGATCTGCTGCACCGTCCTCCGAAGTCGATGCCAGCATTTTTGACAACATGGACAACTGGCATCCCGAAGTGCCTCTCTCATAATCTCAACATACCTGCCCTGAGCCACTCCGGTCCCAATTCCGGAGACCGACTTTTTCATACGGCTGACAACCTGTTATCTCTCAGACACCCGCTGGTTGTCCATCTAGCCTCCGAACAGTCGGTAGGGGCGAGGGTTGTGAGTGGCTGCCACCCGCTCACGAGACCGAAACTCACCTTTGTGGTGGGGGACGGGAAGCCGTGGCAGGAGCCCAATGAACTACACTCTGCGGTGAGGGCAGTCTTGCGAGACCCCCCACCAAACCACACTACTTGCTTTGACCTAGGAGTCACTCTAGGCATCGCCTGCTCCCCTAGCCTGACCTCCACTCCGTTTTCAGTTATCTGTTCATCGCGGGCTGGTCTGGGAGATCAGACTACAGACCCCTGTGGAGTGCCAAACAGTCTGGACAAGCTGCTGCTAGGATATGCTCCACTGCAGTCTAAGCCCCGGTACTTCTTCCTCTACAAACAGGGTCTCCCTGTTCGCCTTGTTGCCATCCGGGCTCCAGCACTTCTACATCTTACCTCTACTGGCCCTTCTCGCTTCCGGAGGCCTCTCTCTGGAGTACAAACACTAACACCTGCCACTCGACCTACCCACACTGCTGACAGGTCTTGCCCTCCGTCGACTACGCATTGCCCCAGTCAGACTCCGGGCACGACGCCGTACCCCAGGCTATGCCCTCGCCCTATTCTGTTCATCTCGACTTTGCTTACACTACCAAGGTCGATCTGGGGAGTGCCATCTGCACACCCCCTGCATCCTACAGTTGCACATCACTCAGCGACCCTCAATCAGGCTACCGTCCATTCAAATGTGCACACATTTGCCAGGAAGCGATCCTACAAACGTGCCTTACGTCGTGCTGCACAGGACGAGGCCCAGCATACGATCTATCGAGGTCGTGTCTGTACCCTGCAACAGCTCTGCAAGGGCTATCGGGGCCATCGACCTGCCCGTCAGGCTGAGCGTCGCATGCAGCAGGCCGCTCTGAAAGTCTCCCAGGGACGCCTGCTGTTCCTTTCATGGAATGCTGGAGGCTTGTCCCAGGCCCTGTGGCAGGAATTCTTGCTGACACTTGAAAACATGCCACCTGACGAACGACCCCAAATCGTGTGTGTACAAGAAACACATTGGACGGACAAGGTGGCGCCAACATTTCCCACTGCTACCTGGGATGTGTACACTTCCCCAACCACAGATAACAAATCTGCTGGGCTCCTGATTCTTCTCAATAAGAATACTACCCGCAACTGCAGAATTGTTTACGCCGACCCACAACCGGGCAGGGTGCAACACTTGAGGATACTCCACGACAAATGGGCAGTTGACCTGCTGCACATCTATCAAAAGCCGCACAACTCTCATCCACTCGCACTGCAATCCTCGAAAACCATACGTTTAGCTGTCTGGGAGTGCATTGGCAAGATCCTGGCAGCTCTGCCTGCCCGAAACACAGTGATCATGCTTGGAGATTTTAATACTCAGATCAAGCCGTGTGCTGCAGCCGGCACCAGGATCTGTTCAGGCACCAGCACGAGTACACATCCGCCTGATCAGGCAAGGTTGCAGCACCTTGTTGAGGACTTCTCCCTCTTACACCTCAACTCATGGTGCAAGGCGGCTGGCCCTACATACCATCACAACAAAGGTGCTAGCCTTATTGATCATATCATCATGCGTTCCAGCCAAGCGGATGATCGTGCTAGGCAGGCGAGACCGCTCCGCCTGGGACTGGCTGCCTGGAGACTTGGTGGATATCACCTGCCACTGAAGGCCAGCATCCCGCTTCAGCGTTTCCACACTCTTAACAAACCGGTGGCACCACAACGGGCATGGGACCACTGGGGCCTGATTCAGGTTTGCCGCTCTACCTGGGATCCGAGAGTTCAAAGTCTACGCTCTGCTGTCCAGGCGTCCCTACCAGGGGTCCATGATCTTGGGCAATTGCATGAAACTCTGATCCACTGTGCCTCCCAATTCTTCCCGCCACCCGCAGGACAGCATCGGCTGGCACTATGGCAAACACCGCCTATGCAGGATGGTATTCGCTCCATGTGGCAGGCCTACCGAGTCTGGAAGACAGCCAAAGCTCAAGCTCAGCATAATCCGCTTTATGTTTCCAGGTGCTACCATCACTTCAAGACGGCACACAAGGCCTTTCGTCGTGCCGGGAAAGAAGCCAAAAAGCACTGGTTCCATGGCAGGCTACAGGAACTCCAGACTGCTGCCAGTTCAGGCGACTCTCGCAAGCTATATGCTGGCATTCGTACCTTAGCTCCCAAATCCTCCAAGCCGAAGGTTCAACTGCGAGATTCTGGCGGACACCTGCAGGATCCCAAGACCCAGCTAAAACAGCTGGAAACGCACTATCGCAAATTGTATGCTGCGGACGAGGATGGCAGCATACAGGGCCCCCAGCGACAGCCCATTCGCATTGAAGTCACGGAGGCCGAAATGACCCTGGCACTTTCGCAATTGTCACCACATAAAGCTACACCTCCGAATTTAGCCACAAACTCTCTATGGAGGCTGACCTCAGACCTTGTTGCGCCTCTCTTGTGCCAATGGTGCCGGCAATGGCCTCAAATACCAGAGCTTTGGCGAAGCGCATGGTTGACCCTTGTTCCCAAGATTCCACGACCCCTTTCACCAAAGAATCTCAGACCTATAGGGTTAACTGAATCCAGTGGCCGTGCATATGCCTCCATTCTGCAGGCGAAATTGCGTCCCTACGCCGAGAGATTCCTTGCAGACCAGGCACAATTTGCATATCTGCCAGGTCGCAATGCTGCACAAGCCATACATCGGGTTGCTGCACACTGCAAATATGTTCAGGATCGCTGCTCGATTTCAACACCTACGGTTGTTGATCGTCACGCACAACAGCCGAAACCCTGCCCACATTTTGCAGGTGCACAACTATCGCTGGACCTGTCCAGTGCTTTTGACCTTATGGACTGGCGCCTGCTGGACCAGGCTCTACTCGCGTCCGAAGTTCCGGCCGAGCTTAGACACCAAATCATGTCCTGGCACTCTGAAATCTCCTATGTCCTTACTCACCTTGGGCACACTGCCAAGGTGGAGGCCCAAAGAGGACTTAGACAAGGGTGTAAACTGGCTCCGTTGCTCTGGACTCTCGCCCTAGCACAGATATATCGTGAGATTCTTGCTGCGGGGGACCCACTTCTCACAGCACCTTGGCTAGAGCACTGCTCCACGATTTATGCTGATGATATACACCTCAAGGATACTGTGCAGAACACTCGTGAGCTGGACGACATGGTGTATCGCTTTAGTACGATCCTCGATGCCCTTGCGGCCCATGGTATGGTCATCAACTCGACCAAATCAGCATTGCTACTGAGACACAAGGGCAGTTTCATCAGAGGCTGGCTGCGCCGACACCTCATACCCAAACCCGAGGGGGACCTCCTACGCTTTCGCAGTCCCCGGGGAACAGTGTATGAAATTCCATTGCGTGACCATCACACGTACTTAGGCATACGTATCTCCTACCATTCACAGGCCAAACAAGCAGTCACCTATCGGCTGCAGGCTGCGAACCAAGCCTGGCAAAGACTCCGTGGTATACTGTGCTCCACCAGGCATCTCGCTCAGACGCATCGTCTCAGTCTATGGAAATCCACAGTGCTTCCCACGCTGCTCTATGGCATCGCAGCATCCAACCCAGGTGCCAAGGACATCCAGCGTATGCAGCACATGATGACCAAGCAGGTTCGAGCCATCACACGATCCTTTGCACATCTTCAGAAAGAATCCACACAGGACCTTCTACACAGATGCTCTCTGTCCACCATTTTGGAGCACCTACAGAGGGAAGCCGCTGCCTTGCATCGTAGCCTGTCCCGCCTAAGCACTGAAACGAGCTTTGTGACCCAAGCCCAGGTGGAATCAGCTCGAGACACTGCCGCTACACTTCACCTCCAAGTGCAACGCCAATGGCAGGTCCCTCTTGGGGACACAGAGGGCATCACAGATCCTGCTGTACATCAGTGCCAGGAATGTCATCGGGTCTTTACCTCCTTTCGGCTACTCCGCTCTCACGAGGCTAAGTGGCATGGCCTCAAAACACCTGCTGCTGTCTCGGTGCCTTTTGACAGGTATGCACATGGAACAGAAGGACTTCCAACGTGCAGACACTGTGCCCATCCCTTTCGACAATGGGACGGCCTCGTCAAGCACATTAAACGTAATCGGTGTCAGGTACTCCGAAGACTCGCCACACAACCTCCTGCTGCTGCCCCACCCTTGGCTCCGAGTTCTGATGACTCCGATCCTGTACTAGTCCCTGACCCGGCTACTCTGCCACCTCAGGATCTCTCTCCGGAGACCCACATCCTGTCCAATGATCAGGCTGCCATGCCCCCGCCTACTCCTGCCGGCATACCTGCACCCCCTGTCTTGGATGCTCTCCTGCAGGATAGCTCCACTTCGCCGAGCCATGAGGCTGCTCCTCTCTATCAGCAATCTCATGTTCTTGAGACGCTAAGTGCCCGCAGGTGGACTGACCTCCTTGTGAAACCGGAGACCTACTCGTATCTCCAGCACCACTGCCCGCTGTGTTACCAGTGGCTAGCCACCCCTACCAGCATCAAGTATCATCTCACCATGCAACATCCAGAGTGGAAAGAATGCCAACCTGCGACTCTCAAGCTTCTTACTGGTTTCCGCCGACATACTGTTGTACCATGTCGATACTGCCATCAGCGAAACATCAACAAAGATCGTCATTGGAAACAGTGTCATGTTTTGCATATTTGTGCCTTCCTAGCAGTGCACCATGACGCTCTGCGCGGATCCCATGGAGCTGGACGAACAGGAGAAGCAATTTTGGGCCCATGCCGGTCCGGTCAAACGGGAACAGGAACCACGACGAGATGTGATGCATCAAACCGAGCAATCCAAGAGGCAGCGTCTGGCTCCGCAGGACCGGAACAAAGGCAAGGGCAAGGGTACCAAGGGCAAAGGCAAGGGAAAGCAGGGCCTACCAAGTCCATCCAGTGCCAACCAGGTCACGGGCTACACAAATGGTTTCGGAAGCCATCCACCCAATCCCTGGACACAGACTCAGGACCTGCAGCCACTGGGAAATCACGATCCAGACTGGATGGAGTACAGGATGAATCGACTCTCCCAGCTGGTCCTTCGTCAGGAGCAAATCATCTCAGCCATCCGTCAGGATCTGGTCCTCTACCTCTTTGTACGATCAGGGCCAGAAGGGATGGTACCGGTTCTCTGCGAAGCAGCGGAGAAGTGGAGGAAGATGAAAGAGGAAGAACCCGAGAAGATTACTTACTCCCTCAAACTCATGCTCTTCAAGCAGCTGCTCATCACCCTACACCAGAGGTTGACCAACATGATTGCGGACGAGGATGCTCTCGCCAAAGCCAAGAACCTGAACTGGATCGACGATCAGAAACATTGGAAACATCTTACATGGAATCCTACCAAACAATGTCTGGAAGTCGACAACTCGGTGAGGCCAATACCGGCGGAAGATCTGTTGGCCCAACTGGTTCAGATGAGGAAAGCTGTTACGGAAGAGACCCTGGTGAGGTTCAAGTCCATGAGGAAGCTCACCACGGAGGTGACCTCCGACTGGATTCAATTCCAGATCTGCATGTCCCTTCGCCCAGAGGGAGGAGCCATGTGGAGCACGCTGAACCAGTGGATCGGACAAGCATCGTGGCACACCCTGGGATGCAGGCTTCGCCGCGATCGACCGAACTACGACACCCTGGTCCAGGAAGTGTGGCAACATCAGATGCCATACTGAGTGTGCGCCCTAGTCTCAAGGCTGTCCTTCGATTGATTTTCCACAATCCTTCAAACTTGTGCTACCTACACTCTACGATCTATGCACTATTGTGGACAATCCTTCAGGCTAGGCTGCATGATGCCTACGTTTCGCCTCCACCGCAGGCTCTTACCATGTTGTGTCCACCAATCACTGCCACACCCAATTGTCCCATTCAGGTACTCCACTCGGTACCGTGGCTCATGCTGCTGCAAGCTTGGCCTTCTGTGCATCGTCAGCACGATGCAGCTGAACTGTTACAATATCTTCTACCCAGGTTCTCGCATAGTGGGTTCAATGGTGGCTGGGAGGCCCGAAACTTTGTACCTGGAGGTATTGCCACTCTTGACAAGGGGCCTACCCAAGCTCCCATTCCGATTGCGCTGCCGGTAGGTCCAAGTCTGGAGCTCCAAGCAGCCATTGATGGGTGGAGTGCTCAGGTTACAGCCCGCTATGCACTGCTGAATCCGTCTCCCATGCTCTGTATACAACTCCAACGCTTCACAAATGCCGAGGGAGTCATGCGCAGGGACACCAGACCACTGGTCGTGGCCTCGACTACAGTTCGTATGCCACTCTTTACAGGTCTGCACACTATGCAAGTTCGCTATGTTCACTACCAGGTTGTCGCTGTACAGCTTCACTACGGGGCCACTCCTGATATGGGGCATTACCGAACTATCCTGCGAGGACAACCGCTGTTTGGAGCAGAAAAGTGGTGGATCACTGATGACTCCTGCATCGCAAAGCCAGTCAGCACAGAACACGATGACAACATATATATAGTGTGGCTACGTCAGGTACTACCTCCTGGTGCCTGACGCTGAGCAAGTGTAGTCTTGTCGATGGAGCTGGCACTGCCCTCCAGAACCCAACAGAGGTTCCGATACCCCGAAAACCGGGTTATCGTCAGCTCGCTAGGCGAACCCGGACACTTCGCTGCGTGGTGAATGAATCTTCTGTAGCAGAAGTAGGCAGTAGTAGTGGTGGTAGTAGTAGTAGTAGATTTCAGATTTCCTCGCAGCGGAGAGGGTCCGCCGTGCGACGAGTGTGAGCGGGACTCGTCCCCGGCGCGATATTGCGCTCAACCTGTTTCGGTTGACTCCCTGACACATGCTACCGCCTCGTAAGGCCTAGGAGCGTAGCACTTCAAGAAAATCGCCGTTCATCCAACATGACCCCCTCAATACGGGTCCACACGATGATACATCAGTATATAAACATCTCGTTGATGAGACGGCGGGAAACAGGAGTGCGATTGTCATCACAAAGCCAAATGCCCCTAGAGTGATCCAGTAAAGCAGCCGTGTAATGACCACATTTGGGCGTAAGCCCATGATGAACAATGTAGGCACTCAGTCGGTAGTGCACAGGTGTCCGCTCAAGCCCCTCATTGGTGAAAGTCGGCATTGAGAGCCAAGGATCCCCCAGCTCCACCTCCATTCGGGTCTTCTTTACATGCCCCTCATTTTGATTGAATCGCAGCAGTTGAACGGCTAGGATACGAGGCGGCAGATGCAGGCCTTGAGTACGATCCCGGCCGTTTTGCCATATGTCAATCATCGACTGTACCTTGACCGTCGCGCGAAGACCAGGTGGTCCACGAGGCAGTGGTAATGTGAGCAGCTGAGTACAAGGCCCCTGATCAATGCATTGAACACGTCCCCCTTCGGCAACGCTGCGTGCTTGCCAGATGCCCTGAAAAAGAGGAGGAGCCATACCACCAAGCAGAAAGCCCAGAAACTCAGCAATGTCATGCTGTCGATGAGCCTCCGTCCAGCCAGTGACAAAAAGCCGCCACTCCTGAACCTGCATAAGAGTGATGCACTGCCCTCGCATTGCTGTAGAATCAAAGAAAGGAGCGCCTGTCCCCAATGCGTCCGCACCATTACCAGTGGCATGAAGGAGCCATTTCATCACCTGCACCGCGGCGTTCATATAGCAAGCATTCGCCTGATTCACAAAGACGCGCCTCAATACCGGAGCTGGTCCTGGATTTTCTGGCACAGAGGTCCTTTGCCCAATCGTTCCCGCCTGTAGCCCAGCCCAATCAACTGAAACACACAGCATCCCTGGAGCTCGATCAGGATGTCCCAAATCTCCTCCGCATGCTTGTTCCGGACTGAAAGGTCCAGCTTGAAGGTGGCCTTGCTGTCCATGGTCTCTGTCAATCGCCTGGTGCAATGGAAACGATGTACCACATCCCTCTTGACATGCTCCGTCAGAAGCTCGAGCTTGTTCGACATATCTACATCCGAAAGCTGTGGCCGAGGTTTGTCCAGCTCTAGATGTTTGAGCTTCGGGTTCCACTGTTGAAAGTGCCACCCTTGGGTGTCCCTCCATCCCATCTCCAGCGCACGCTGCAGCAGCTCCTTTGTGTTGAGAACCTTGTGGTGGCATTCCTTGAGCTCGCGAAACCTCGAGAGAGCCATCACTTGCTTCAGCGGCATGTGGGCCATTCCCCACGTTGGTTCGGCAGCCTGTTTCTTTTTGAACTCCAGAGCTGTGCGATAAAGATGACCCAAGATCGAGTCGCCCCCTGGACTGAACCATAGGACCAATGACGTGTCCTGCTTCAGCAGATTGATCTCCTGCTCTTGCTGGAGCACGACCCTTGCTAAAGAAACCAAACATAGCACTGCACACTGCCAAATGGTGGTACACTTGTACATGTGAGCTTTCCAGTCCTTTGGCGACGATCCGCAGTAATGACAGCGAATGCTAGGAGTAGCACTCAGTTCAATGATGCGTGAGATATCTTTCTGCCTAGCTGGAAAAATCTCAGGGTGCGTGCTCCTATAGTGAAGCTTCATCACCTTCTGCAATGCCACCCATGAACCACAAATTCCGCAATGCTGATGCAGCTGTCGCGTAATATGGGGTTGTTGTATGAAGAATCGTAGACCCTGTTGCGCAGTCTGTTGAACCAAGAGCTGTTGTGCAAGAGGTCGTGGGTCATTGATCGCAGTGTGTGCAGAGGCAACATCAGCGTCACTGTCATTTGCAGGATCCTCTACATCATGGGCGAGGCTTGGTACTCGTACTTCCATCTGTGCTCGACCGTTCTTATCCAACTTGTGTTCCACAAGCATGCTGGGACAGGCCAAGGCGTTTACATGATGCTCCAGCGTTTGCCATCTAGCAAATCTCTTCTCGCAGAACCTACGTGTGGGTAGTCCTTTCACAGCGTGTCGGGCTCTATCGAAAATGCGAAGAGGCTTGTGGATGCCGTGTGCTCGATACGCATGAATCTTCAAGGCAGCCGCCGAGCTGAAGAAGGAATCACACTCCGGGCATGCCCAGTTTTCAGGCTCAGAGTCTGGGTCCTGGCCAGAGGTGGCCATGGTCACTGCCTTCAAGCATTGAGAGATATGCTCATCCCACTCCGGTAGTGCCATCCAATCAGGGTTCCCGCCATCTGCCCGTACACGATCATGTGCACGTTCAATGAGGGTGTACATGGCCTCCAGGTTATATTTTTCAAGAACTTCCTGATGCGTATGGCCGGTAACATGTCTAGGGTCCGATACCACAGCCCGGATATGTTTCACTGAATCTCGCGCATCAGCTTGGGCGTCAGGCCGAAAGCATGTAGCCCGTAGAGGAGCGTCGTCTGCACGCAAGAGCGCCACACCTGCAACTTGTATTTCACCCAACCGACGAGAGTGTAGCACCGGGGCAAGAGCCCATCTGCGCTGGTTCGCTTTTGAGATGCGATGTCGGGTGGAGAGGGCCTCAAACCGATCATATGCAATGATAAGACCCAGGTAGGGAGCCTGGGTGACCAGCGGCAACCATCGTGTGGGATCCTTCGGTGAAAGTAGAAGTCGCTTGCCCTCATGCCCAGTGCGAACATAATGTTTGTGCACCTTACCCTTATCACTGCCCGTGACCATCAGAAGCGCCTGAGTTTTCTTCTCGTTCACCTTCATACCAAACCGAGCGAAGATCTTCAAGATGGTCCTGAGCTCCGTGATGGCGGTTTCAAGTCCCGTGAAGGTGCTAAACTGCCATCGTAAGTGTGAGTCGTCGGCGAACAACACAGCATGCTCGCCCGACCAGCTGGTGCGAAGTTGTGCATCGAAAGCCTGGCATAGAAGAGCAGTAAAGATGCTCCAAAGCATAGGGGATGCAATGCATCCTTGTCTGAGTCCACAGTGGGGTCGCACCGACCTGGAGTCCCGGCCATGGTGGAACACATAGACCACTTGACGAAGCCATTGCAAGAGAAGCTCCTGAACAGATTCATTGATGTGAGCCATCTCCATCGCTTGCTTGATGTGCTGCCAGCCCACTAAGTCAAACGCAGCTGTCAGATCCAGGCTTACTTGTAGACCTCCGGAAAAGGGAGGTGCATTGACACCCTCGTACTTGTCATGCAGGCTTTGTCTAGTGCGCGCACACTGTGTCCGTACGGCATCGCAATGAGCAAAGACAGTTTTCAGAGCTGTGATGGTCGACCGGCCTGGCAGGTAGGCCGTCTGAGGCCATTTCCGCACCATCTCGACCATTTCCTCCTTTACCATCGAGAGGACTACTTTCATAATGGTTTTCCCCACCGGGTGCTGCAGGCCAATGGGTCTTAGATCCAATGGAGAGCTTGCATTGGGTTTCCCTTTGGGAAGAAGGGCAACATCGGCCTTAGCCCAATCTTGGTGAACTTGAACATGGTCGTCCCGCCAGTCTTCATGGACCTTTGCGACCAGCGCACGCCCGCCACGCAATGGCAGGGACAGCTCCAGGAGGGACGGCCTTGCGTACAGGGATGTTCAGGAGCTCCTCCAGCACGTGGTCGGCCTGAAGCTGAACAGGCGCACGCTGTCGTAGAAGTGCCCCTGGCGCACTTGAGAACTGGGCCCCAAATCGGTCCCCAAAGGCCTCCGCGATCCAATCCAGCTCCGCCGTGCAGGTCATCAGGTGGCCGTGCTTATAGAGTTGGACCTTTTTGTGTCGACTTCTCGGCGCGACTCCACATGTCATGGGAATTGCCTTTGTCTGCAGCTTTTGTTGAGCCTGTTGAAGTAGTTCATCCCGTTTGACCTTCGAGCGTGCTTTTGCTCTCTGTTTGTAGATCTTGTGAGCCTTCGCAAACTGAGCCCAGAGTTTCCAGGCCTCCATGATGCCCTTGGCGGTAAATTTCTGCGCCTTCATTTGGCGGTGTAAAGCCCACAGATGTCTGGCACTGCTGGCGAGTTCCTCAGGCTGAGTAGGGGGCCTCTTCGGTGGCTCCTTCTTGGGGTAGTGCTTGATCGCTGCCTGAAGGACGACACTATCCATCATGTGTAGATTCGGTTGAACACAATCAGCAACCTCATCTCGAAAAGCACTGGGCGCCGAAGTCGGAGTGGTAGCCCTAATGTCGGCTATCATTTGAGACACGTCAATCTGGTGCACAGCAGTCGGTTTCGGCCTTGAGAGCCAAAGCGGTCGAGGAAGGGGAAGAGTAGCCTTCACCGCATGGTGATTCGCTCCCTCCCTCCAGCTGGCGACCGGATAGAGTCGAATGACCCCAGCCTTCCTGGCCTCGGCAGTTGCCATGCTGTGCCTGACCATCATGTAGTCTATCTGTGATTGTAGCTTACCGAACGTGAAGGTAGCCAGGGTGTGCTCCCAGGACGGAGCCTTCCAGGAGTTGAGAACCACTAGTGATTGCGCCTCACAAAGGTGGAGCAGGTCCATGTAGTCCGATGTGTGCGTCTCCACAACCGGTAGCACGTGCGGCCCACAGACCTTCGGCACAGGACTGCAAGTGCTGTTGAAGTCACCAGAGAGTATGAGGGCATGACGCCGAGGTAGGCTTGAAAGACACCGTTGCAGGCATAGAAGAAACCGATGCCTATGGTCAGGTGTGTCGGGCTTATCGTTGGCAGCATATTGGTAAACATTCAGGATGTCCATAGGCACCTTGCCTGTCTGAACCCGGACGTGTAAAAGTCGCCCCAGGTTGTAGGAGGGTCGTTCGTGCGTTTCGTTTGCGCGACGCGTTCGCGGGCTTCGCCTGAGCCGCTTGCTCTCGCGGGCTGTTTGGAATCGCGGACGCGTCCCTCCCCACCTTTTAATGCAGCCACATGTGGAGCCTCGGCTGGTGAGCTTGCATACATGTGTCAGTCACATGTGCTGTCTCTGCAGAGCTTTGTGTAGTTTGCATGTTGTAATTAATCGATTGTTTGCCAAAACGAAACGTTTTGGCTCAAGCCCTTTCAGCTACTAGGTGCCAATTGCGCACGGCAGAAAGTAGGTAGTGTAGCTCTTGAGTTGCACGCCTGCGGTCAGCCGTTGACGCGGCGGTGCTTACGGGACCTGAGGAGCCTGAGCTCGCGAAGCAAAAGGCAGCTACCGCAGCGTGTTTGCGAGTGTTTTGCAAAACCGTTTGCGGTGCTTCACAAGTAATAGTTAATAGTAGTAGTAATTTTAATAGTAATACTAATACTAATACGAATACGAATACGAATATTAATACGAATATTAATCCGAATACTAACACGAATACTTACACAAATACTAATACTAATACCAATAGTAATAGCACAGCAGCAGCAGCAGCAGCAGTAGAAGTAGTAGTCATCGTCGCTACTACCGGTGCTACTGGATGGATCCCGTGCAGGCGCCTTCAAGGCATTTGAAAGTCTCCTGCCATTTCTTTGGGAGGCCCTTGATCGTCGCCCAGGCCGTTTTCTTCAGCAGATTCGTCAACATTTTTGCGAATGAAGGCACGGCTTTTCTGCTCACATCCTGCTGGAATAGAAGGGCAGGGAGAAGCAAATCGCAAACCCAAGACCCAGTTACAGCACTGATAAGGGCTTTGTGTTCCGACATCTGTTTGGAGCTGCCTGAACCCTGAATCCCCAAAGAGAGGTCTTGGGCTTTAGGGTCATTTACGGATATTGCCAAGATTTCAGATTCACAAGGCATAGTGCACAGTTTCGGGATCTTTTGGTTTTGGCTTGCATTGGGACGAATGCGTTGCTGAGGGTTTCACAAGTCAAGGGTACCATGCAATGCCAGAAACTACCATTGGTTGCAAGTGGTCCAACATCGCAGCTGACAAGGGGCGAAACTAGTGCTCAAAAACTTGGATACCAACCTCCCATGAGGCTTACGGACAGTCAACTGTCGCCCCTAGAAATCGGCCAAGCGACAGCAGCCCAGCCCATAAATGCAGTGGATGCGCTCACCGCACCAAATAGAGACGTTTTGAAGCCGAGGAAGTCGTAGTAACCGACCTTGTCGGAGACATGGGTCTGCCCCATAGCATCATATTGAAGCCGCCTTGGGTTTCGTGGGCTGGATAAACAACAAGACTTAAACCGCACAAACCAGCGATGGGAGTTGTTCATGCTACAGAAGTGTGGTACGAGACTCCCACGGTAAGCTAAACACCCCACAGAAGCCTAAAGTAAATTCACGCCCCTACAACTCCGAAAACCAACATAACGAAACGAGGCACAGGTCCTCACAACCCGTCTCACAGAAGTCCATGGGTGCCCATTGTCTGGCACCGCCACCTGAAGCTGTGGGCTTTACGTTCGTGGGAACGCGACCTACGATCATGACCTGCGAACCCTGCGGCCCAAAGGACTCGCATATACGGTTCGGCATTTAGAGCCTAGTGCTCTTGGCCCAAAGATCGTATTACCCAAGGCTGCTGGGCCGTCGGGTTTGAGCTCCTTGTGCTGAGGGCTACGTGAGTTTTTATGATGACCTCTGGTTTCTTTTTGCAGCGGTTTAAGGTTCGAGTGCCTAGGCTGCTTCCCGTGTGGCCCCGTTTCTGGCGGATCCCAATTTGTGGTTGGGATCCTTGCAAAGAGATGCAAATGTGAAACAAGGGGGCGACAATTGCGAGGATCCCCAAACCCCTACAAACCCGTACCAGCCCTACCAAAATGTTGAAAACATGACAAAGCCGCTGATGCCAAGGAACCGAGGACGGCGCTGAAGCGAGCAGGTGTCCACAAAGGAGTCTTGTAAGCATCGCTGTCTGAAGGAGGCCTGGTTTCGGTATGTTTTTTTAGAGGGTTGTTTGTTGTATATCTCGCCCATTGGGGTTTCAAAAGGGGTCTATTCTTCTGGCTTCAACTTTGCTTAACTTATTCTGGTGCTTACACGAGCCTCATATGGTAAGCTGTTTGGGCCCGCAATCCCTTCAGACCCGTAGGATCAGGCTTTGCAGACACATAGGTAAGCTTGGGGTGGAAAGCTTGCAAGGCAATCCGTTCTTGTCAGTTAGATGCACTGAGTCTTCAAACCATCGTAACTGGCACGAAGAGCCGCTGCTTTCTTGCCTGTTGGCCCGCCACGAAAACAATCGAAATGCAAAACCAACGTCACCCTAAACCTAAACCCTAAACCCAAAGCCTAAGTGGTTTCAGGGTCAAGGTGGTGCCAGTGTTTGGAGGCGGCCCGTGGGGCATTTCTCTGTTCACAAGGTGGCACTGGGCTCCTGGACAGTGTCTTACAGCTTTACACATTAAAGTTCTATGCTAAACCCTAAACCTAAACCCAACCCTGAAAATGAAGCGCTCAAAGCGACGCCGAATACGCCGAGTACTTCCATGTCATGCATGTGTTCTCGCCAGTGGTGGTCTGGGAGATGAATGTTGTGTTAAGGCCGAGGTCCCACGAAAGCGGAACCACGCTGTCCAGGCACACCGCTTGGCTCTCCGCCCCCGCCCTCAGTTCGGCGCTTAGCAAACAACTAAACGCAATAACAAACCCGACCGCCGACATATTGACCACAAGCTTAACACCCTAGACTCTGTAAGCGTGAACTTCTAACCCTGCCACTCGTACAGGATCCGTGTCAGCCAACTGTGTTCAGAACGACACATTCCAAGCCCTCAAACCTAGACGTTGAACTTGAAGCCTTTATAAAGTCTAATACCTAAACTCCAAAACCTGGAACTGCCTTGAACCCTAAACCACATAACCTCTAAAGGTGTCCTCTCAAGAAGCCAGATCTTCCTGCTTCCACAAGGAACAACATCCGACAGTGATAACACGATGCGCGAAAATTACAATGACTTCACCAGATTCCCCCCAAATAGGCACGTGTTGAAACAACCCTTTCCACATTCTTCCCATCTAAACCGGACCGTGAACACAAGAAACAACACAACGGCGCTAGTGCTGCTGGTGGGGAACATCGTATCTAGCAGATTTGGGAAACGGCCTAGCTCTCATTTTTCTGGCGCATGTCTGAGAAACATACCGTGTTCAAGGGCTCAGCGGCTTAGCAGTTGTGCAACTGAGGGTTGGAGGTTTCCGCGAACCCACCTAGGGCCATCTTTTCGGATGAGATGAACCCGCTGAATTCCGCCCGAGCCTTTAGAATTCAGTCCAAAACTAGGGATACATAGTCTGATCTGAGATTCTAAACTGGCGCTTGAGCACTAGCAACAGGAGGTTCCTGGCAAAAAGGAACCTTTTTCGCAGTTGCTAGGGGTCGTCGTCCCAGCCATAGCCAAAATCAGCGGGCCCCTCTGTCAGAGATCCTCTCAAGGATCCTGCCATGTGATCTCTATACGCGATGGTCTGACTACATTTTACTTGTCCAGTTTTAATTAAGGAAACTCAAAGTAAACCCGTTTGGGCTTCTATCGGGAGTGTACTGACCCCCCCACCCCCCCTGTGCCGCCCTATTGGGCTGCTAAGAACCTGCTGTGAAGCCCAGATGCTGGCACGTCCCTGGGCCGAGACCCCCTGGTGTGCTGATGGCGGCACCAATCAGCCACCACTTGTCCTGCTTGGGTTATTTATTATCTGGGGTTCTTCAGGTTTATGGAAGGAGCTCAGAGTTTCTAAGGCTTTGCTTGAGCTTCAAAGCAACTCAGGGTGTCAAAGGATTGCAGGCTTCAGAGGACCATGAGCCACCATCCGAACTTATCTAAACCCAACAAGGAGGACTACGAAAAGGATCCCCCAACAGGGAACCCGAGTCTTGGCTTTAGGGTGGCTTGGGATGTAAGGCTGTGGTTTCTTGTTAAAGGAGTTGAAGTCCGGGTCCGCGGGAGGAGTATGGAGGCTAGGAATTTAGGGTTTGGCGCTTAGGGCAGGATCTCTCCTGCACCCCCCTACATAAACTCTGATAAACCCCAGGTCCCCAGAATAGATCTGTCTGGTGGCCGGCCTGGCAATTCGGGTATGGTGTAATGATAGAGCCATTACATAGGCTCCTGAACGCCTGCAGCCGCAGACTCTGTATTCTGGTAGAGACACATAAACCAAATTCAGAGTATGAGTATGAGCAAAACCACATTATTGAACCTGTCTCCTCCTGGCGCAACTATCAACTAACAATCATCATACAAGAACTGTAATGATGTTATACGATCCTCGAAAATGTCATTGAGAAACGTTAAACTGTTAAACAGACTGGTAGGAACAATGCCCCCCCCCCCAAGTCCTCAAGGCCCTAAAGGCCCCAACCGTTCGTGTCCTTTGCCCACTCGTTCACTGGTGATCCCAAGGTCATAGAGTCGTCAAGATCCTGGCTCTTGTCAACTGCAAGTGTGTTAAGAAGTGTGGTTGGCGTTTTATTGCTACTGAAATCAAGTTCAAGAAATTCCCGAACAAGAGCCCAGAATCTTTTGTTGTGCTCGTCAGGAGAAGCTTGTTCAGCGCTTGCCAATCGTCACCTGGAGCTTGGAATTTGGGAGTTGGAGGTGTATGGCTTTAATGGTTTCTGGGTTCAGCCAGGTCGCCACAGAGTGATGAGGGTACGTGATCTCTGCAAGACATGGCCCCAACAGTGATCAAGGATGACATGCAGTAACGTGCCGCTCAACTCACTTCAACATCGAGAATGCACAAGCTGCACGACCAGCGCGGCTTGTGTTCTTGTAATGAGTGCTGTTTCTCACAGCCCTCCCCGAAACCCTTCGGCAAACGAAGCCAAGCAGGCACTTAACCCTGAGCCCCACACTCCTCGGAGTTTTCCGACGACTTGGCTCAATCTTGCGGACATGATCTTGACGGTACATCTCCTACAATCCTACAACTGATCACCAAGTACTCCAGTCTCGGTCCCGCACTCGTACCGATACCAAACCCGATACCCCAAATGTGCTAAGCTGCTACACCCTCAAGGTCATCAACCCGAATAGTCTTAGGCCTCGGGCACTGAGGAGCTTCAACCCCAAACCTCAAACCCTAAACTCCTAAATTTTAAACCCCAAGTTGCGAAGATCCATCGCAAGGTAACCGTTTAATGGTGGAAGCGCTATCTCTAGGATTTAAGGTTTGGCCATATTTAAGCTTAAATCGAAACATATTTTAGTCTTCACCTCGAAGCCCGTAACCCAGAATCCCAACAGTCTCAAACCATGCCCTAAAAACACCCCAGACACTCCATTACCCCTGAATTGAGGGCGTCCTACTTAAGGATCCCTGCTGTAGTGAAATATTCCGCAATTGCTGCGTTCTTGGGTCTTTGCGGCTCCAGGACGAAGGTCTCCATTAATGAGGGCAACCTTCGAAAACCGTAAACCTGAGACCCACCCAGGCACCCCCAGCCGTCAAGAAAACAATGGCAAGCTCCACGATTACCTCTGTCGGGGCGGGGTCTAGGGAGGAATCACTAAGGCTCGTCGTCGTTGATTATGTTACAGGGTCTTTCGTTCGTTAATAATACACCGCTTGTAGCAGGCTTTTCGGATTTATGTACGAAGGCCTCGGGGTGCAAAGGCCATGTTGCACAAGGCATAAGGGCTTTGGAGGTCATGGGCTACGGTTCTAAACCCTGAATTGAAACCATGGAGCTCTGAAGAGTCTGAAGAGTAGAGCTTTCACTGCGTGATCTAAGGCTCCTCTCTGAAAACTTGGACCCTTCATAGATATATAAGGACTATTTCAAGGTTTTGTGCCCGAAGACCAGATAATTTGGGGCTTGTGGGTTACGTTTAGCCTTCGGGGAAGCTTTCAAACGAACAACGACGAATGTTTGGGAGTTTAGGACCTGTGAAGGTGAGTCGCGGAGCCGTGCGAGGAAATTGAAAAACGTGAATTGCATTCTCACACCCCAGGTGTCTGAATTCCCGGCACGACCCTCGGCCAACATGGATTCTAAGTTTTTGTTTCAATACTCGGTTTCGAAAACATTTTCCGACAGAAACGACTTGAATAATCTGATGGCCCAGTGGATAACCCCAGAACCCGAAACCCAAAAACAATAGCCCCACACCCGCTTAAAGCCAGCATTCTTTGGACAGTCGCGCCTCCAACGCGTTTTCCCCCATGGAATCACCAACGATTTCTTGGAGCGGTGCATAAGGATTCAAGGCATGGGACGTTAGGGGGACGACGTTGGCAGAGTTTGAAGCATCTAGGGGCAGGAGAATGTGGTACATGACCCAGTGTTTGAATCCCCTGATTCAAAACACGGCGGGCTACATAAACCCATCGATCCCCCTGAGTGCAAGTACCGCATTCTTATGCGACCTCTCGCGATCGCTTTGCACTTCACTATGTGTCCCATGCCTGCAATATAACGAACCCTAATATGTGAATAATGCTGTGACCCCAAACCTTCGAACCCGCAAAATCAACAACTCGAATACTGAAGCCTCAAACAGCTGTAACGGCCCGGACCTGGCGAGAAAGCTTGGCTAACTTGCTGCCACGGTTCCGTCACTGTTCATGGGCTTGTGACTCGCATTCCTCATGCTCGGGCCAGGGGGTTTTACGGAACGGGGGGTTTCTGCTTTATACACTCTCGCGACTTGGCGAACCGCGTGAGCTTCCGAATTTAGGGTCTAGCTCCCTAGACCCTGGAAGCAGCTTAACACCAAACCCACAAACACTCCACCAAAAACCCTCTCAAGCCATGGTTTGAGACGCTAAACCCGGAACTCCAAAGGGATGACACCCGTAAAACCATGGTTGATCCTCAACGGCGGGATCTGGGACTAGGTGTACTTTACCGGAAACCACTTTGAGGCATCTACATCGTGGTACTTCGTAGTACGTCGTAGTACGTCGTAGATCCTCCCAAAAGCCTGGAAAGCCAGGACTTTAAATCCAAGTTGCCCACTCATAGTCTCCTCGGCTTCCCGGAAAGACTTCCCCAAGGCTTGGAGCTCAGGGCTCACTTTTAGGGCCTTCAAGGCTTGACTGTTCTCAGCCACAGTGTCCGGCTGGGATTTTGGGGGCCGTTCAGGGTTCAGGGTTTAGGGTCATCGGTCCATTAAGTCATGTTCAACCCTTAACCCTCGGCAGTCATGAACGGTCAAGATCCTTACATCTTACGGGAGTTCCAGACAAAATGGGACCTTTACAAACATGGCCAGTAAATACAATGCTGCAATGCAGAGGCTGGTCAGCCAAATAACAAACTTATCAACAAAAAAGCAACATGACGCCAAGCTAAGACATGAAAGGACTCTATATAAACCCTAGACCCTAGGCCTGACGTTCGAGTCATGTTTTTAGTTGCAGCGGCCTAGTTAGATGACTGAAACGGCTGATAGGGTATCCCGTCATAAGACTTGAAAATCACATACAAAAACAGCTTACATTTTGGATCATGGTGAAGGCACTTAAGACAAACTACTCTACCAGGAGCTTCATGAGCTCGATCCCCGAGAGTGATAAATGAGCAAAACTAACCCTGAGTGCATTAAGGACCTGACCAAACATTGAGGTACGTAGTATCGTAGGCTAGTATGCGGGAGAGTATAAGACAGTTAGGCACTTGGACACTAGGGTTCGGATCGGGATATGACACGTCTCCTAAAGAAAGTACTCCAAGTTTTCAGAAACCCCATCTCATTTAGCGGTGCTAGTAAGGCTAGTATAACTGTATAACATACGAAACTTTCGACTTGAGAAAGTCTCGGCGTCTACCAGCACCCGCCCAACTACCCCTTTAAGAGCCTAACAAAAACACATTTTAGGACCATAAGGGCTCTAGAAAAAAGGATCCTTGGCGGGTGTTTTTGTATACAGTACCAAGGCACGAAACAACCAACAGCCTTACGTGATGTATACAAGGTACGATCGCAAGTCCAAGTAGCCCTCGCAGCAATCTAAACGGCGTAAACCCCATCCTAAACCAACCGTCACACAAACCCTCACTCACACCAATGAAGCCCTTAAGCCTTAAGCCTTAAGCCCTTCCCTAAACCGGAGCCTGAAGGCCGAAACGGCCCGAAACCCTGAAAACAGCGGTTCAGCAAACTTACCAGGGCTCAGTCTCTCGAGGCGTTTCGCTGCGCATCATAGAGCCAATGATTTGAATGAGCAAGGGTCCAAGATCTTCCCCAAACTTCAAGAGGTCCTTGAAACTGTGGATGTTCTTGAGGTCTTGAAGAACAGAATCTGACGCAGGCGAGGATTTTAGGGCGTTCAGGGCAGTTGAGCTGTAGGGCTTGGAATTCAGGGTTTACGCTCGCTTCCACCGTTAAGGCTTTGGGGTTTCGTCCGGATTTCGGCCTTCAAGAAGTTTTTGGGATTTGCTGTATGGGTGTTCAGGACGCGACAGTGCTCCGCAGGTGCAAATGTCTTCATCTTGCTAAACCGCGTTTGCCTGTTATTTTTGCAGCACGAACCCCTAAACCTGAACCTCCCAACCCTGGACCCTTTTCCTGAAGCCCCAAAGCCTGTGTTCGAACCTCCGATCCTAAACCGCTACGTAGTCTCAAGGGGTTTACGTCCAGCATCCCCTTGAGGGTAAACGAAGCAAACTATAGCTAGAGGCCTCTTTCAAGGGGTTGCTTGGAGTCTGCATCCCAAAGGGTTCAGACACATTATCCATGGGGCATCTGATTTCCTGGCACCTTAAACTCCATTGTTTGTGTAGTTAAAGCCTTGGAGTTCTTATGCCCTTTTTGGAAGTCATATGGGCAGGGAAGGAACATACATTATCGAATGTATGTTGGAAGATTCAGGCACGATATGGCACGATTCGTACCCCAGAACACGCACTGCATTGTCGAGGGAACAAACTTCTCACCGTGAAATGGTCTTTCCTACGGCATCCTGTGTACACCTAAAGCCTGTAAGCTTGGGTCGACACCGGAATTTTTGCCGAGCTCGAAAGATTATGAAAATTTTGGAGCTCACCAGCCTGACGCAGTTTGCATCGTCATGATCATAACTTACCATCTACATGCGCAATCTCCAGGCTGGAACAGCCACGAAAACCAGGGACATCGAAGAATGCAACGCAAAGCAACCTGAACAAACCTTTTTCGCAACCGACGTCCCAAATTGTGTCACATCGCAAGCACTCAGTTGGGGACCCGCCGGTGCCCGAGTGCAAAACTTTGCGGAGTTGCAGGACTCTAGTCATGTTGTGAAAACCCGAAGTAAGTTTCCTGCTTGGGATTGAAACCGCGGACGTTCGTGCTGCTTCACGGAACATTCGCGCGGCTTCTTGGCATGTAGGACACCGTAAAGCCTTCGTGGAGCTGACCATGCAAGTAGCCTTTCCAGCCAAAATCTGTGAGAGCATTGACATCAGCGAAAATCACGAAAGACAGCTGCCAAGCACAAACCGAACCGCCCCATAGCATCCCATATTAGGCCCTAAACCCTAAAGCCTTCCTGCCTGAAAATGGGGAAGTCGCGTCGACTGTCAAAATGCCCCCCTGCACGATACAAGAAACACACACGGCCCCTTAAGGGTTCCGTGTACACGGGTTCCTTCAAGGGTCGCTGCTTAGTTGTCCAGATTCCTAGGAAACTACCCTCAAAAGGTTCAAGGTTACTTAGGTTACTTGTACTAAGTGTTCATTGCACGATTGGATGCTTATCCTTATCCTTCATTGGAGACTGGTGCCCCTGCCGCACCTTGTGTACTAACCAAATCCTTGTACTTCCAACGTGAGAACCCCCTTGTGTTCCCACACTGTTTGCAAAATAAGCCCCCAAACTCCCAAATCTCCGAGCCTCGAAAACCCTACGCGAAGATTTAACCAGTCCAACAGTCAACCAAGCCGCAAGCCTGGGATAGTGCTCGTCTTCATGAGTGCATCGATAAACGGGTCGATCCAGAATTCCTGCAAATTTAGGGTTTAGGGTCCCCCAAATTTTGGCTTTGGGGCTTTTGTGCTGGGTACTAAGAATATAACAATGAGAGATGGCTCCTCAGAGGCTCAGTGACTGTAGCAGTGACTGTAACAGTGTAAAGTGGTGTTTGTTTTGCTAGGTTGCCCCCTTGCCACCTCACGTCACCCACATCGCCTACACCCCACCATGCTACGTGAGTCATCATGCAGCTCTGCTCTGATCCACAGCATCATTTTTCATAGGATGCCTTTAGGTTTATGGATTCGGGCCTGATTAGGGTCAAGGGCTGCCGCCGTACTGTGGGGTATACGGCTTTGGCATCTGGGGTGTGAGGCTGATCAGGGTAAGGCCGGCTTCTGGAAGCAGGGTGAAGATGGAGTCTCCAGTTCAGGGTGGGGTGTGGATGGTAGGTGTTCGGGCTTAGTGGTTCGCGCTGGGGTGTGGAAAGTTTTGTGCCAAAATTTCGGAGCGGTTTGCTGAGGTGTCCACAGTACACACGGTTTTCCGGTGCCGTCGTCGACATATTCTTTCGGCTGAAACCAGGCTTTGGGGATTCGGATTTCGGCGGGGTGGTAAGGGTAATGATAACATCGACAGCCGCAGCAAACACAGTAACAGTCTGTACTCCTGTGTTCAATACGCCCTACGCGAGCCTAAAGCCCTGAACTATCTGAACTCTAATTCCCACAACTTGAACCCCAACTCCAAGCCTAAAACCCCGCACCCAAGACTCAATAATCCTGATGCCTGATTAACATCGCATGGAAAAGGTATGTAGACGTTGCATGCCAACTCCCCTCAAACCTCAGATACCCTAAGCATATCCGGCAGAGCCCCTTATGCACCCCTTGGAAAAAATGGGGTCCCGATACATTTCTCCAGCTGCATTAGGTGCATTCGCCATGGCATCAACCATATCGACAAACAATCTGGAGTAAGCCAGCCTCATGCGGAGAGCTTCCGGTCCTACTTACCTTATTTTGTTGAAGTCCTTTCGACCCTCGGGTTTCCCTGCACACTTCATACTCTTAAGGAGTATACCTGAACATCCTTTCGCAACCGAACTCTGGCCTCCTGACTTAGGGCCTAAAAGGCTTCTGTAAGGATTCATGGACGGTCAAAGCTTGTCCAAAAAAGCCAAGCACTCTAAAGCCTAAATCCTGAACTGGCACTCCCCATGCAACACCGCAGCCAGGCTATTTAGATGACGACGAAATTGACATCAATCAAGGTCTGGAATAGGTTGAAAATCCAAAGCCAACACCCCACCCAAGCTTCAGGAACTTGGGATTTAGCGCGTGGTCCGAAAGCCCCTCAACCCATTTGAGCCTGAGGCCCTTTTCGCGCGCTGAACTGGAAAACGAAAGGCACAAGCTGGAACTGTTTCCTACCTTTTCTCACAACCGGAGGATTCCATTGAACTGTCGGTCATAAAACACAGGCGTTCCAACTGAGTAGCGGAGCACACCACGGCAATTGCAGCGGCAGAGCAAAACGTTGCAAGAAGCCGATACAGAGTTAATACCATTAGGTTGACCACACAGCAAAGTACGACACGGAGCAAACCCTTTTGCTACGTGATACTCGCAGAACGGTACTCCGAAGAGTCAGTCTTGAGCAGTCAAGCTGCGGTGTGAAACAAAGATCGCATGAAGCGTGACAGGTATGCCGGGGCATCACTAGTGAGGAACCGACGGTCGAGGGGACACGGGGAGAACAGATCGGAGTCCCCATGTCTCGGTGGTTTGGGCCAGGATATCGGTAGTGTTTCCAATGCTTGTTGGATAGGCAATCCGAGCGCACAGGCGGCAGCGGCAGCGCAGCAATACACAATCGGAAGCAGAGGTCCTAGAGCTGATCACCTGTGAAAAGCGGAAGATTCCCCTTAACTTTCGGTCACAAAGCACAGGCGTTCCAACTGAGTAGCGGAGCAAACCACGGCAACTGCGGAGGCAGAGCAAAACGTTGCAAGAAGCCGATACAGAGTTGATACCATTAGGTTGACCACACAGCCAAGTACGAAGCGGAGCAAACCTTGTTGCTATGCGATACTCGCTGAACTGTACTCCGCAGCGGTGACGTGGGGAGCTTCCGTTGAATCTCGAGCACTGCTGCTCTGATCCTGGCACCGTGCTCAGCTGCGTGCTGCCAGGAATATGTCTCACACTGAAGTGTCGCTCGACATACTCGCTTCATCGTTGATGAGCTGTACGAAATGAGATGCATGTCATGGTGAGTAGCATTTGGGTCTTAAGCGACCTTGGCAGATGTGAAGTAATGAAATCTCCCTCTCTGGGATGTATGCCCAGATTCGCCAGCGAATGATGCGTCGCAAAAAGTGACGACTGCGAGCTCGCCCGTGCCCCATGGGAGCTTCGCCTTATATAGGTGATAGAACGCTCCGCGTCGTTCAATGCGAGCCGCTACAACCCTGTTGGCATCCCGAAAAGTTTCGACGACTGTCGCCTTGACCACCTGCCGTTGGAGCGCAGTGACTCTGTAGGCAAGGTCCGGGGCGTGTAGCAGCAGTGTAGCACGTGCCACCCAGGCGAGCAACCCTATGACCGACCTCAACGCTGTGCGTTGGGCAGTGGACACAGGTGTTGTTTCTTTCTCGGACTTGTGTATGTCGATTGGGCGAATAGCTCGCGTATTGTCGCGGCAATTGATACGGATCGTACCATCTACATCCTGGATGTGCTCGCGACCGCAAAATCTAGATTTGTCAGTTTCGACGCGTCCGATTTGAAACCGGTCGAGCAGTTGCTCAACGACTGCCTCGCCAAGCGGTGTGGCGGCCCAAAGGAAGTCGTCGACGTGCGTGCAGCTTGCAGCGCACAACTTGCCGTCTTCTCCTGTGATAAAATACAGAGCAGAAAGGATCTGAGAAGCCCTCAGTCCGAACTCTTTGCAGCTCTCCTTCATACGGAGGTAAAGGTTCCTACCGGCATCTGTGAACCATAGACGGGTACTCGCGCGATCATATAGCCGGCCTGCTTGAATTTCGGGATCTGAAAATTCCTTTCGGGTGCTTCGGAACCTTTAGGATAAGCAATCTCTCAAGGGGTTTCCCATGGAAGTAGGCGTTGGTGATGTCTGCGGCTGGAGATGCTCCCTAACGTCAAAGTTATCCGTTATAACCCTATCCAGGAAGTTCGCAAGACCGGCCGATGGGCATTTCTGTGTGCGGCCCCACATGACATACCCTGTGTAGGTATATAGCACACGCTCATACGTCATGCCTTTGTGCTGTCTAAATAAGGTAAAAAAACCGTATCGGAGCCTTTAAGTGGGCTGTCACGCATGATGCCCGCGGCGGCTGTGCGCCGGATCTGTGGGGAAAACACCCCACGGCTACCTTTGCCGGACTTGTCCGACTTTGCGGGCGAAGCCTGGAGGTGAGCAGGATAAGCCTCCAATTTTCGGTGCGCTCGCGTTGGAGAGATAAACGACCTCGCCTTCGCTATATCCTCCTCCACGGTGGCAAGATACGCTTGCGGTTTTACCGCCGCTGGCTTTGCAGCGGGCGCAGCGTTTCCACCGGTCGTTGCCGGGGTCGTGGCGCCTTTGGAACCATTGCCTTTCCCACTGAACTTGCATGCCGAGTCACCAGCCCAATGGCAGATGATGCCGCACTTTAGGCATCGGCTCTTGGCCTTGAGTTCCGCCAGCTTGGCCTTTCGATCTGCAATAGTCAAATTGCTGCGGGCTATCTTTCCTCCGGGCTTTCCCCCGGGCTTGCCCTTGCCCTTGCTTACTCTTGGCCTGGGCAAACGCGGTCTGTGCTGCGTACGGGAGCTGCACCGACTCGGCATGCGTGCCGTCCAAGTCGTCAATCTCGGCCTCGAACGCAACCGCGGTATAGGCGTTGATCTGAATCGCTAGGTCCTCAGCATCGATCCAGTCGTCGTCTGGGCGCAGTGGCCGGGCATCCCTCATAGCCGTAGCCATCCCCGGCTCTGCACCTTCCGGCTCGCCATCATGACCTTCAGGATCGTATCCTAGGTACCCGAACTTAGGACATTGCGGCTTGTCGAAGCGTTTCCAGGTCCTGGGCCTGACGTGTCTTACGACGTCAGTAGCCTCTCCTTCATGTGCAGTACGGAGTGGTGCTGGACAAGGACGTTGGCATATTCGTCGACGCTATGCGTCCGGGCTGCTGTCTTGATCATCAACTGTTCGGTCCGATCTAAACCTGACAGCTCAACCAATGCTTGGCCCGCATAGCCTCAGAAAGTCTGATGTCACTCCTTGAGCGCGGACCACCATCGCTTGCGACGAGCGATATAGGAAAGCACAGGCTCTCTTGGCTGTTTCGCCAGGGCTCGGCCTTGCTTGAAGAGCTCGGAGGCTTCCCCAGATTGCAATGGGAGAGCCTGCTTCCGGATTTCCTCCACCAGATGGTCTATGCCATCGTAGCGCAACAGACGATCAAGGCCCAGGTCTCGCGCGATGCAAAACGCGTCACCCCGTAGGCCTTCCAAGATCTTCTGCACACACCCGCACATATCGAGCTCCCATCTTTCACATCTTTCAGGGTATAGGTCGCCAGATCTGTGTATTCTGTGTCCGGCTCTTCGTCGACCTCGACTTGGCTTGGGTGCGACGGCAATGACTCGTCATCCTCATCTTCAGCGTCGGATGCAGGCTTCACACTCCTGGCGCTGTCTGCTTTCGGCTTTGCCACATCACGGGGAATGCAAACTGACCTGTTCCTATGTGGACTACGATCCCCGAGGTGCTATGTGAGGTGTAAGGGCATGCCGCGAAGTCAGAGTCCGTATACACCCTCAGCTCGGGAGCCGCATCCCAAGAACAAGAATGAACGCATCTCTCGTGCGATGGATGTACGACGCAAGCCTAAGCGTTTGTCGGTCCTCCCAGGCAGTCCATCTCGTAACTCGGGACGCTTGGCGAGTAACCGCAAATGAAATGTCAGCTTTGCACAGGCGGGCTAGCCACAAGCAGCGCATCAAGATGCGAGATGCTGAATCGCGGAGCATGCGGAGCTCACCAGGCGTGGCAAAATCTTTAATCAGTCATCGCTGACTCGGCGATGCTAGGCGTTGTGACCCGACGAAGCTTGTCGTCAGGTGTTGTCCCGGTTAGCTCGCAGTAGGTCTGAACGATTTGCTCAGCGTACTCAGGCATCCTAAAGGCCATTGTGGTTGAAGACTGACGAACTGTCATACCGACAATGCAGTCTGCCTAAGATCCGAACACCCTCAGAACCTATGAAACGCTCGGGATCAAGCTTAACCTTAGCTCTCAACGCCCAACTAGCACGCGTGCCGATGCTGGACTCACCCTCAGTGGGGTAGCTGCTTGTGCCACGGCTGGACCTTCTTTCCCCTCCATTTGCGTGGAGATGCTGACCGGGACTTGGCCGTTTCTGCGGCTTTCAAGTCCTTCAAGACCTCGCGGCGCTGTCGCTCGCGGTGGTAGAGTACTCGTATACCTTTGTACGGAACTCCCAATCATGGAAGCCAGAAGCTGAGCCCTCGTATATGTAAGAGCCGCTCTAGGTCTCTGCTGGGGCAGAGCTATGTGCCAAGGAATTGGGCTGGTACCGCAGACCAGCGACAGACATGGCGGTAGCGCACTACGGCTCAACTACGCCTAGTCTATGGTCCCCGGCTCGTAAGGCTCGCGAGACACCGGAAAATGAGAAAACTGCGGTAGACCGTGCCCCACTAACTCCTATTTTTGCGCGGTTGATCTCAAGACGTCTGCGTCGGATGCGTTCATACGCAACTCAAAAGACAACTGCTTTTATAAAGTAGTCAATTCAAGTACTACATACACAACTCTAAGTACAAGATACGTCAACACGGCCCAAGACACGAGGTGATTTTCACAAGAAGACAAGCGGCTGGGCCATCCACCAACTGCCCCCACTTGCAGACGAGATGATCTCAGCTCGGCTTGTTGCTTCTGCTTCTGCTTTTTTGTTCTTGTACTCTTTGGCATTTGTATTCTTTGGCGTTGAAACAAAGAAGTGACGAGGGCTTTGGGTGGGTAGAGATGTCTACGGTCTACGGTTCATAATAGGGTCTTAGGCTTGAGAGGCCTGGGTTGCCAAAATGTTTATAGACGAAGTCTCAGCGCTCATGGAAACGGATCTAAACCTAACAGAAGCGTCAACACAAAAGCAAAATGCCTCACTCAATAGTCCGAAGTCCAACTCCTCTGTCTTATGCCCTAAACCCCGATATGTCACCCATAGACCCCTGAAGAAAAAACACAAACGAATATTCTGAACTCGCAGCACTGCGGCCTTCACGTTCTTCATGAGCTCCGTCAAGCCTGCACCGGGTTCATATCGGCCGGCACCATCCTCCTCCGCCTCCTTGGGACAGACTTTAGGGCTTGGGGCTTTGGGGTGGGCGTGTTTGAGGATTCAGAATTAGAATTGAGGCTCGGGCTTTGGGGATCAGGAAGGGAGATCGTAAACTATGCCTTATTATCTCTTCTTGCTTCGCTGAGGCTGTATTATTGCCAGAATGCAATCTTAGACGGTACAGACCTAAGCAAATTGAATCTAGGGGAGGCTGAGGATCTGTCCCCGAGGGTCCAGGTACATAGTCATACTTTCCATAATCATTTACTCTCCCAAAGCCTGCCCTACGATTCTACCATCCTACACGCAAGTACCTTTTCATCCAGTCCTTTCATCCTTTGGACCCTCAAAGTGTACCCTAAATCCTGAACGGCTTAGGTATAGGCAGTATAGGCTTCAGGTTTAGGCTCGTGCCCGCAAGCCGAAACACCAGCAGCATTCGGATGTAAGACCCCGAACTCCAGAATATCGAGCTTAGGAGCTTAGGGCCTGGGAAGCTTAGGCCCAAACCCTCCAAGTCTCAAAAGAGCTTTTGCGCAAGCACATCTTGAAATGCAAAGGATTTGGCACACTCGGTTTTCTGCAAGTTGCTGGAGCGGCTCCAACCAAAAACAGGCTGCCAAGGACATAATGAGAAGCCGACAACACCATGCAAACATAGTGACAAGACGTAATAGTATCAGTAACCCCGTTTTGAATGCCTAGCGGCCGCAAGGCCCTCGGGCGATGGAGTCGGAGCAGGCGCAGGCGAAGTTGGAGGCGAGATGATCCGATTCAGCAGCGCTGTTAAAACCTCACGGAGAAAGGCTGGCCCAGTGAGCGTGTGAGGTCAGGGATTTGGAGTCTAGTGGTGGTGCTTGGGCTTCCGCGGCTGCCCCAAAATTAGCTCTGAACCGGAGCACATGTGGCACGAGGGTTGCATTGCTCCTTCCACGGGAAGCCGGAGCCCTTCTCGGCCGTTCGAGTTCGATGTCTCGCGTTTAGGGTCACCCCTGTTCTAGCCCAACCGTCTTAATCGCTAGTGAAGCTTTGTTTAGAGCCAGCCATACCCACCACAAACCCTGTACAGCCACTCAGAACCCAGAGTAGAACCTCATCATTCCGTAACGAACCCGGCAAAACCTGGGAAAAACAAACTCGATACTCCAAGGACCCTCTTAAAACCCTGGAACCCCATGATACCCGAAAAAATCCTGTAGCACCTCGTAGAACCTTAACCTGAGAGTCTACAGACCCAAACATTAGGGCTTTCGGCTTTGGGGAGCCTGGAATGCCATACTGCGGCTGATGGACAAAATCCTGCATTATCTAGGACCCTAAAGTATGGGAACTCTGCTATGATTCTGTCCATCTCCGGAGTATGTCAAGTCTTTTGGATGTAGTTGGAGCCGCAACGTCATTGAGAACCCCTATGTTACACCGTCCTGAGCCCTGCGGCACACCTTGAAGAACTACTCATTGGGCCAGGCCACCCCGGTATGAGCCGCATGTGCCAGGAACCCCCCGCCCTCCAGCGCTAAGCCTCGCATCCACAGTTTGCTACATGCTTGTTTAGGGTTCGGGGTTTCAGGTTTAAGGCCACTGTAAATTCCATATTCGGATTTAGAAGTTGAGCATTGCGGGTTCAGAAGCTCTGCTACAAATATTTTTGCTTTCGGCCCGAATTTCAGAAGGACAAGATTGGAAGATTGGCTTAAGGATTTGAGGTACCCAAGCAGAACGCGAAGCCCGAAGCTCCAGCCCAAAACTCCAATGTACCAAACACCCGACCCTAAACTAAGCCCAAAATCCCAAACACCAAATCCTTAAAACTGCAGGAGCCCGGAAGTGCGAAAAGACATCAGCTCGGGGGGTTCTCAAAATTGGCGTCCCTTTTTGGATCCACGCGAACCTCGCAATCAGGACCGCCAAACAGGACCCTAATATTTAGAGAAGCCCCATATGCACGGCTACTAAACTTCTGTGGGGACTTATTCTAGAGCTCACAGATGATGACCCTGAAACCTCCACCCGAAATTTCCTAAACCCTGAACCCTAAACTCTAAACCCTTAAATTTATTTATGCTGAAATAAATCAGAAAGCCGCACTAATGCGCACTCAGACATTGTGCTCACGGCACCCTCAAAACAAACCCCAAACCAAAATGCTGCACCCGAAACCTGCAATTCTGGTGGCTCGGCTTCGAGGGCTCAGTATCTTTGGATGCTGGATCTACTGCAAACATTACGACGAATACCCTGCACCCTGAAGCCTAAAAACATGTCCGGATCTAGACCAAAAACACATAAAGGTAGGTAAACTTCTCGAAAGACCTTCGCGCTTGGAGCCAGTTCGTGCCGAGAGGGCCTGAATAATTAGGGCGAGGCTCTGCTGTTCTAGGGGCCCGACAATCAAAAACAACAAAAAAGCAAACCCAAGGATCGTAACTCACGACGGTCTAGCCTTATGGCCACTCTGAAACCCCTCGCCCCAAAACCCTTTCAAAAACACCTAAACCAAACACCGAAAACCCTAAACAAAGCTGCCCCGCAACCCCGATAGATCGACCTAAGCACCTACGGGTAAAGGCGTTTGGGGTTGAAGGGTTTGGGCCGGTTCCTTGGGTCTGTTTTCGCTAGAGCGTCAGCCTTTAGAGGTTTGGGTCTTTACTGTAGGGTTCAAGCCGGTTTGGGGTTCGGGGTTCGAGGAATGTCAGGGATGCCTTTCTGAAGATCTCTCTCCAGCTTCCGTGGGACGCGAGTCTTTTGGACGAAGACCGCGTCGTCCTGGTCCGAAGGCACGGCTTCCCTCACGGTCATGTTGATTTTTGCACTGTACTCCTCTAAAAGTTGCCTCCTTTGTGAAGGATGACTTTTGCTATCAGTGCTCCTGAACTGCATTTTGAGGTCGAGGCTGGTTTGACTGAGTGTTGGGTAGCTCTAACACAAAACCCTAAGCTTGTAGTTTTGGGTTGCGAGTTTCGATTCTCACGCTCAAGGCAGGCAAGGCTTCCAGGTCTCCAGCCGGAGTTGCGTGTTTAAAGGGCTTTGAGTTTAGGGCGCAGGGTTTAAAATAGCATGGGGCAGTTCGGCGTCAGGGGGAGTAGCCACTAACTTCTAAACAAAGCTTCAGGCAAGTTGACTGAGTACTGCACCTGAAGGGTCTAGGGCCTAGGGTCTACAGGGTAGCCTATCGTCCAAGTGATGGGTAGACCCAAACAAAAAATGAGGCCAAAAGCCCTGAACCCTGAAAGAATCCTAAAGCCCGTTCTAGCCCCGTAGCCATTCATGAAGTCTGTAAGGGGCTGCTCGAAGAGTACTTCTTAAGTATACCTAAACCTGCAACGTAGTACCTTTCTTTCATTGCTTCATTTTCCTACAAAAAGACCCTAACCATGCAACGGTTCTTCAACCCAAGTACTGCATTGCAGGGTCTAAGTTAGGATTTAAATTCTAAGGATTAGCCCGAACATCTCGAAGACTCCCTTTTAGTCCCTAAACCCAGTGGAACCTTGAAGCCCTAAAGCCCCCCTAAAGCCCCCAAAACCTCGAGGGCTCAGACTCTGAGTTTGCCTTTGAACGACCTCCAATTGGGAACCAGTGGGACCTCCCCTACTCCGTAGAGTTGAGAGGTTAACCCGAAACGTTGAGGGTTTCGGGCAGTTTTGGAGCTTAGGGTTTACAGCTTAGAAGGGTTAAAACCCCACTGCTTAGGGCTTGAAGTTCAGGCGCAAACCCCAGCGTACGGAACAAGGTTTCATGTTAAAACTTCACTGGTTATGTCACTCGGCCCCAGCCTTATCTCTCGCATCCAAAAGCCTTGACACTTCGAGTCTTTCAAGCCTCAAATTAAGTGTAGAATTATGGGAATCTGGTTTTCCGGCTTCGGCTTGAAAGGGTCCTTGGTGGCACACTCGTCGCCGACGCAGGCATTTTCCAGACCGCTGGTCAGGCAAGCTGCTGTGAACAGCACGGGGATGAATAGCATGGCTTGGCGAAGGGAACGAAAGGAACTGTTTGCCAAATGCCTGCTGACCCAGCAAAAGACAAACTGTGGAAACGGGTCAGACCTGGAAAACCCATCTATCCTCCCAATCATGCAGCCGTAAGCGAGAATGCAAACTCATAAAAGCCAGGCACCGTCTCACGAGTTAGAGTTGTAGGGCCTTGTAGGGCTTACGGAGCTTATGGGAGGCATCGCACTGGCGACGACGGTCGAAAAGACGATGATGGGAGGATGCAAACGAGAATAGGGGCGCTGCTTTCGTCCTCGACTCTAGCAGGTTGAGTCGGGTGGCGGTGGTGTTGGTGGTGGTGTTAGCAGTGCATGCGCAATGGCATGAGTGCTGTCTGTTCTCGCGTTGTCTCGCCAATGTGTTCGAGCTTCAACGCCATACATAGCCCAACAAAGCTGTCCGCGGGTAACATGGATACCAAGGCGTGCTACAGGCTGACGCCCGTTTTCAAAACATCTCGAGACGACGAGGCGAGCCTGCAGGGCAGAAGACTTCAAAATTATCCGAAAACGAATGGCCGAAGCGCTGCCTGGCCTGGCCGCAGGCCGAGGCAGGCCTCTCGAAGCCTGACAAGCGTCAATCGTTCGATCCATCCACGTATCCGTCCATTCATCCGTCCATCTGTAAACCATGTTCTATCAAACATACAGGCATATGCATGTACGTATATATGTATGTAGGTGTGTATGTATGTGCGTATGTATTTACATGTTTGTGCGTATGTATATATATATATATATACGTATGTATATATATATATATATATATTTATATTTATATTTATATATATATATATATATGTATCTGCTAGCCCCCCCTCAAGGATCTACCGTTTTCGTCCGTTTGAGAGCCGGATGCGAAATAATAGAAATTCCATAACGTATTCCGCTCTCTTTAAAAATATCCCGCAAAGTAAGCTTCGCTTTGATCAAGGATTTCGCAGATCCTAGATTCTGCATTTCTTTCATATACAGCCTTGAGTTTTTCCACACGACATGCATTCTCGTACGACTTCTTCTCGTGCTGAGAAAAACACAAGCTTGCATGTATGTTCAGTGTGTGTATAGGTTTTGCATGCAACAGTATGGGCTCTGAAGGTAACACGCAACACGACGCAACATGAGATCAGATATCTGTCGTCTCATACAACATAGCATGGCGACAGGTATTGATATGAAAACAGGACCATATTTCTACACTTCCCATATTAAGACGCATCTAGATAATGTCCGTGAACACGAAATGTATCGATATTTCCAGGGTGCAATACCTTGTATTTGACCTATATAATAGGTACCCTTTCGAATACGTTTTTCGAATACTCTGCAAATCAAGCGATAATCCATTGAACCATGAATTAGAGCTAAAATCAGAAATGACCTGAGCTATTGTGTTTCTGAGTTTCCGGGATTTGGGGAAAACTGGGCACGTGTTTCCGATTTTCCGGAAAAGGCGGCCTTTAGGCTGTGACTGCTAAAGCGCTCTGCGCTCTAGAGCGCGCTGCTTTTTTTTCTGGCGTGAATGGGCCTCGTCGACTACGGCTGTAGCACTCGGTCCCCACAAACAAACAGACAACAAACTAAGCAAAAAACACTTCAAAGCGGTGAGACCAAAGACGAAGCTCTACAAGGGCTGCGGCGCACAGGCTTTGCCGGTGTTAGCCGTTCAGCACAACTACGGAGCCTCAGCGACCGATCCGAAGCAACAAAGAGCCGTCGCTCAGAGCTGCCCAAAGCAACAGGTGGAGCCAAGTCGAAGCTCCGGCAGCCGTTCTAGTCTCGCCAGACAACGGGCAGCCCCTGCGCTTTGTTCCGTCACGATCGAGCACACCAAAGTCCAAAAGTCCAATGTTCGCCGTGGCGAACGGCTTCCAGATCTATCGGTGCCCGAGTCGTTGCGACTCAAAGCCGGCCAGAAGCGACCGGAACCCGGGATCGAACACAAACGATCCACGGTGTGCAAAACCAGTGGCGGATTGGCTGCCGGCGTTCAATTCCACCAAACATCGCGCACAGTGCAAGTGACCAGGCAAGGGTGTAGACCGTGGGGAACGCCTGGTGTGCGTCGAGACCCGGCACAGCGCAACGCACAGAGCGTTCCGAAGACATGGTAGCGGGTCACCCAAGACGAAGCCTGAGCCATGGCAAGACAGGGCAGCAGCTCGGCTAGGGCGCCCGTGCCGCGACCTAATACCGGTATTTGCGAGCTTGCACCCGGAGCAATTCTTGCGCAGTGGTGCAGTCTGGCCATCCCGTTTTGTTCGGTTGCCCTGGCCGTTTGCCCAGGTGCCTGCACGGCATGGCGGCTGGACGACGAGGCGCGCAGGGAAGTTGGCAAACATGGGCGATCCGCCCGCAGCTGCAATCAAGCCGACGCCCAGAAGGAAGCTGCGCCTGGTCTCGGATACATTTGGAGTCATAACGGCAGCGATGAATGAAGGTAGGGGGCGCGCACGGGGCCGGTCACCACTTGACAAACCCATCACATTGGCAGGAGCCCTTCCACAAAACTCCAGAACCGGATATTGCACAATGATTCAAGGGTCAGTTTACGGGCTCGATATGCAAAATGCCCGAGAATATGATATGTATTGGAGCCAGCTATAAAAATCGCTCCCGAATATATTCTCGTGACTGCTGACGTGGCACTCTTTTGTTCCAGCACTCGAAAGGGGCTGTTCGAAAGAAAGTTCGAGCACACGACGGGTTGAGCACGACCCGAGTGGTTGCGTTTCCACGAGTGCAGATTGCGGTAGAGAGATTCCGCTGCGTGCTAAGCACCCGATTGCCCCCCTTGGTGTGGGTGGGCGGGACAAAATTTTTTCCCAGTGGCCCGAAATGCCACTTGATCTGCAAAACCGTCGGTGCATAGAAACATTCATAACTTCAACATGCATAGAGAACACTTTATGCAAGCGTTGAAGGTTGTGAAAATCATTCGTGTGATAAAAGCATGCTTTCACACAGAAATTAAAAGTTTGAAATCATGCAATCAATCGGTTCCCGGTTGTCGCCATTTTGAGGGTTAAGGATTACCCTCAAATAAAACAACCTTGTAGTTTAAGTGGAAAGAGTCATCCGCAAGCGGAAACGTGTCTTCCACAAAACTCCAGAATTTCCGGTAGTCTGGGGGCTGAGCGACTTCGAGAAGACCGCTCAGCTGCTGTCCGAGGTCCTCGCGGGTCGGGTGAAACATCCCGCAACATGCTGAGTCATCTAGGAGAGTGCGAAGCTGTGCAGCACAAGTCCCGAGCGATGATCATCAGCGACACTATTAACAAAAGACGAGGCAACATTGAGAGCCTTCGCCACACGTTGAATGGGAGGGAAGTCAGGAAGCCGCAGTCCGTCTGACATGTACCTCCTCTTGTGAAAAGCATCGAATTGGATGTATCAGATTAGCTACGCAATCACATCCGGAAACATTCCGAGCAGCAACTAACGGTTCGGAAAGAAGCTCGAAACAACAAGGCCTGAGCAGCAAAGCTACGGATCAGGTCAAAAGCTCGGAGCAGCAGAGCTACAAATCCGAGAAGAACTCAAAACTACACGGGAGGCTCTCACGTCACTTCAGAAGGCGTCGTCGGTGGAGCTCAGAGGACCTCGCTTCCGCAGCCCACAGCAGCCGCCCTTGTAGTAGACGACGAAGAGGAGGAAGGGTGAGCCAGCAGCCCAAACCAGCAGCAGCAGCGCCAGACCAGAGAGGCAGAGCAGTGCCGCTCTCGGTTTACGCCAAGAGCACAGCCAGTCCACACAGGAACCCCTAGGGAAGGGGACAGGGCCTAAACCCGAACAACCCAAAAGGGAACAAGGGCCGTCAAGAAAGGATGCCACGTGAAAGTCAAGAAAGCGTGAGGCATCACGCGCACGCGAAAGGTGTTAAATGCGAAAACACCCAGGCCATCATCAGCAGCCCAAGTAGAGCATAAACGCATTCGGCGAGAGGCCAAAGCGCACCTCATTGCACACAGGGCTCCTAAGGAGAGGGAAGGGCCTAAACCCGAAAAACCCAAAAGGAGAGGACCAGCCTAAAGAAACGAGCCCACACCAGCAGCAGCAGTGCCAGGCAGGAGCCAGGCAGGCAGCGCTCAGAGTGGTTCGAAGCACGCACCCGGTAGAAGCGGATGGGCCATAGCAAGGTCAGCAAAAGATTGTTACAAGAAACATCCCAGAATCAGGGACTCCCGCCGGCAGCAGCATCGCCACACAAGGAAGCATTGCCGCGCTCAGCAGAAGGGCCTGAGCTCACGCAAGATGCACAAGAGTACCCCGAGGGGAGAGGGGCCTAAACCCAAGAAACCCAAAGGGGAGGCAAGGGCATCGCGGAGCCACGGAGGCCTGGGGAAGCGAGCTCCACACAATAGCAGCAGCACCACGCAACAAGCGAGGTCGCGCTCATGCATAGAGGAGTTTACGCCAGGTGCACACCGGAACCTCTAGGGGAGAGAAGGGGCCTAAACCCGAGCAAACCCGAAGGGGAGAGGGCAGGGAGTGAAAGTTCGTTCCGCCCGGCACATGAAAGCACAAGCTGCACACACACGAAAGACATACCAAGGGCAATCAAAGAATTGAGGAGCCAAAGGTAAGTAGTCATAAAGCATTCTGGTGCGGCCAAACTAGTCAAGGCCCAGCCCCTGCGGGCTCAGCATCATCAAGGGGAACACTTTTCACATGTTTGTCCAGCTTCTCGGCAGCAGCTGCCGCAAGTCTGACGGTAGCCAGCTCCCAATCCCGAGCCTGCTCACACTGTTGATGCCATCGCTCCCGGAGAGAGCCCAAGAGCCTGTTTTGCATGCAATTGCCCGCCGCCTGATCTGCAGCATGGTTAAAGGCGCGGAGCACATCCGCATCGTGATCCGGCGAAGGCCGCCAGCGGGGGTGCTTATTGTGTGACGGCACCCAAATCAAGGAGATAGCACAGCCGCGCCTCACCAGTTCCTTCCAGAGACGGCGCGCGTCCCTCAGCAAGAGGCCCAACTTAAAGGGATCATCACCATGGCCCGAGATGGCCGTCAGGGCAGCTTTGCAGTCGGTCAAGATGAAAATGCACGTCTCGCAGCCCTCACTCCACACCCGGTGGACCGAAGCAAAGGCCGCGTGGAGGGCCAGAACTTCCTGCCGATACGGGGATTGATCCTCTGCCCCAGTGCCCATGGCATAGACACAAGACGGATCGCCGATCACCACCGCATAAGCACCGACAGATCGATGGCTGGAGCCATCAGTAGCCGCATAAATCCTGCTCCTGCCAGAGCCGAGGGCAGCACGGAAAGCAGCATCCAAGTCCGCCCGAAAAGCCCCACAGTCAGAGGCGGCAGGCGCCGGAGGTTTCAAGGGAGTCGACTTGGCAAACATGCGCTCCTCCGCCCGATTCGTCGGAGGGGGGTGATCCCGCCGGAGCGCCTCGGTGCACTCGCAAACCCAGGTCACATGCGGTCGCGACGGAGCAGTCGCTCCGCAGAGGCACTGCATGCGCCTATGCTGCTCGTTCAAACCCTGCCCGGCCGTAAAGAACCAGCACGAGCCTCCCGTGACAGCAGCAGCCCGTCTCATATAAGGAGTGGTCGCCTCATGCATGGCAACGCGGTGCCCACGAAAGCTGAAGCGCGCATCCCGCGACGGAGGTGCCAGATCCAGGCCGCGTGCAAGGCTCGGGTCCGGCCTATGAAAGCTCCGCCAGACGCGCTGGCATCTCTGCATGTAAAGGTGCCGGTAATGGTCAAACAGCCAGCCCTTAACCTCAGCAAAGCTCTCCCATCCGACCTGCACCTCACGAGAGATCCCTAAGTCATCACGGCAGGCGAAAAAGAAGCCATCAGGGCGTTCAACAACGCTCCACCCCAATTTGCGAAGGAGGCCAGGCGCAGCAGGCAACAGCTGATCCCAGCGCTGGCCCCGGGCATCACGCGGCTGCTCCAGAGCAAAGGCCGGAGGCTTGCAGAGGAGGCGCCAGGCCTCGCGGAGCACAGCAGAGTCAGCAGCGCACTGTGGCTCCAGCATCCACCCCACATGTTCGAAGATCAGGACACGCGGGGCTTCAAAGGAAAATTGACAGTCAAAAACACGAATCGCAGCATCTCTAACTTGCTTCATCTCGCCTGCCAGTGGCGTGGCATAGGCAGCGGCCCACACCAAGCACGGGTAAACAAGTGATTTCAGCATGAGGGCCCGCAGTCGACTGCAAGCGGTCACCCAGCGCAAAAGGTCCATGCGCAGCAAAGCTTTTCTCAAGGAAAATTTCAGCAAGCCCCATTCATCATTAAAGGAAACAGTGACACCTAAGACTTCAAGGGTTTGCGAAAACTGATAGTTGAATCGGGCAGCCAGAGCAGAGGCCTCGACATGACCCTCCGGCGCCACGATCGCACACTTTGGCAGGGAAATTTCAAGACCACAAGTGGCATCGAATCGGTCGGAGCGCCGAATCGCATGCTCCAGGTCGCCAAGATCCGCAGAGAAAGTCCAGAAGGACCGGTCGTCCAGGTAGACCAGGCCTGAAACCCCTTGCCTCAACACAGCCAAGGTCCAAAGGTGGCTAAATGCGGCAGCAAGGGTGGGACTTAAGGGACAACCCTGAGCTATACCCAAGCGGGGCTTAAACCAGGCATCACTGTATGCACCATCAAGTTGGACGATGCGCGAAGCTCGCGTGTAAAAGGCCTTCAGCAGCGGCCAAAGAAAAGGCGGCGCTTTCAAATGAGAAAGGAGGACCTCTAGGGCTCAAACTGGATGGCATCAAAGAACCCCGCAATGTCCTGTTGAACCGCAACGTTAGCGCCACCGCGCATTGCAGCATTCAGCTGAAGCAGGGCACCCGACACCGACGTGCCCGGGATGCCACCGGCATCCGACGGAGAGCTCCAAGAACCTATCCAGTCGGAGAGTTGGGCATTCAAAATCCTTGCTCCCGCACGCCAGACAGCTTGAGAGATGGTTAACGGCCTGAAGCCCCCCTTGATTTTCTTAATCATCACCACACGTGCCTGTGCCCACTGGGCGGGGACGTCACAACAAGCAAGGCACCGATTCCACAGCTGGGAGGTCCACACCCACCAAAGATCAGGCATGGAACATAGCAGTCCAGGTTTCCACGCATCCGGCCCGGCAGCACGGTGCCTCATGGACTGCATTGAGCGTCGGAGAGCCTCTGGCGTGATGTTAGGCACGACCTCCGAGCTTGCGGGGCGCGGCAGGGGCCGCAACAGATCACGCATGGCCTGCATGTCAACCGCCCTAAAGGACGCGGGACAGAGCTTCGCCCGCAGGTCCTTTGCCACAGCTGCAACCGCGACCGCCGGATGTGCAGGGTCGCCCGGACTGGCAACATCCGGAAGCTGACGCTCCCAAGCAAGCTGCTCATCAGCGCGCCGCTTCACAAAAGACCGGGCACGAGGCAGGTCAGCACGCGTCCTGGTGCGCCACATCTGCTTTCTTGCCTCCTCCTCCTGCTGCATGAAAGTCTCAATGAGCTGTGCAACATGTGGGAGAAGAGAGAGCTCATCGCCATCACGGGCATAAGGCAGGCTGGGCACCTTCAAGCGCGTGGACCGGAGTGAGCGCCTGATTCGCGCCACCAGCAAAGCATCGTTCGTCCGGTGGGAAAGAACCTGAAGCCTCGCACGGAGTCGCAGCAAAAGGCGCAGGCCCTCCGACTTTACAAGCTGCTTGCCAGCCCGTCCCGCCGCACTGTGGGCGACAGGCTCCCAGGAAGACGCGCGAGGAACGCACTCTGCAGAGCACGGCTCACACAGCAGAAGCTCGGCGGTGTCCGACAAGAAGCGCCAAGCCCCGTCCAAATCATTCTGTTCCAAGGCGCTCGCAAAGGGTCCAGCATCAATTTGAGCACATCTGGACTCCAAGTCAGAAGACTGGAGATCATCACGAGGCTTACATCGCTTGGGCCCAACCAAGGGACAAGGAGCATCAAGGGCATACGAGTAGTGTACCCCCAAGTGGTCCGAAAAATCGCACGTAAAGTGATCCACAGAAACCGCAGGCAAGTCACGATGATTAACAGCAAAATCAATGCGACGAGAGCGCACTCCTTGGGCATTGACCGGGCCCGTGGCAGGAAGGGGCCGGCCACGCGCACATTCATCACCAGCAAGCACGGTGCCTTGCGAAATTAGCGATCCTAAGCGGCCTTGGGAAGTCTCAAGGTTGTAGTCGCCCAAAACCACAAACCTATAACCCGAGGCAACCGCACACTCCAAAACCTCATCCACTTGTGTCTGGGCAACTGGCTCGTTGCCGGCCTGGCCACAAAACTCCAGAACCGGATATTGCACAATGATTCAAGGGTCAGTTTACGGGCTCGATATGCAAAATGCCCGAGAATATGATATGTATTGGAGCCAGCTATAAAAATCGCTCCCGAATATATTCTCGTGACTGCTGACGTGGCACTCTTTTGTTCCAGCACTCGAAAGGGGCTGTTCGAAAGAAAGTTCGAGCACACGACGGGTTGAGCACGACCCGAGTGGTTGCGTTTCCACGAGTGCAGATTGCGGTAGAGAGATTCCGCTGCGTGCTAAGCACCCGATTGCCCCCATAACAAGTGCTGCCACGGAATGTTCTTCGGGAACACCTCTGCACACGCAATGCCCAGAGCTCTGGCCACCTCATCACCTTTCCCCCTTGAGGGTCCGTCAGCAATGTTTGATTTTGACGGTACTCGAGCGTACCACGCATAAGAGACTCTGTTGTCCTCCAAGCGGCACAGCTCGCGCAACGTGCGATCCATGATCATCGACTTGCTCACGCCTTTCACAAGGGCCAAGCGAGCAGGCTCGTTGTCTATCCAATAGACAACTCTCCTGCCCTCCAAGCGCTCCCTGCACACAAGCTTTGCACAGAAGATTGCATACAACTCGACTTGGCAGATCAAGTGCTCGTTTGCCTCGTTTCGCCATGCTTCTTTGAGCTCGGGCGGGAGCTCACCTTGCAACACCCGCGTGAAGCCGTCGGCCGAGTCGATCAGTACGGCTCCTATGCCAGCGAAATCGCCTTCAAGAGATCCGTCAGTGAAGACGTGTACCACCTCCTTGCGATCAGAAAGTGCCACCTCCCGTGGACGAGCACTGCCAAGAAACTCCAAAGCCCGATCGCACAGCTTCGCGAACTCCTCAGGAGACGGAAAAGCTTCAGCGTGAACTATCCTATTCAAGTCAGCGCAAATGTGATTTAGCGACATGCCCACACAGGAGCCTGCCGCAAAACGCAGCAGCCCCAGCAACACTTGGCCAAAATGCTTTGTTATCGACCCTTCGGCTTTGACCTTGCCAAACATCTCCACCAGCCGCTCGATCCTTCCCGGCTTGTTGGAGATCGAGAGCTTTCCAAGGTGGAGCCGTTCCACGCACATTTTGAGTCCTAGGACACTGCAAGAAGCATCGAAAGGTAAGCCTTTGGAACCTGCCCCTGTCTCGGCATATCGAATGCCAAGCAGACTCAGCATGCGGCCGCACGCCTCGTCGGTAGCCTCAGCCATGTCTTCGCGAGCCAGCATCGGGTAGTCATCATAGAAGTACGAGCACACCACGTTCAAGACTTTCGTGAACAAGAAGTGGATGGCACGGCTTATACGGTTAAAGCTAAAAACGCTGGCAGCGGCGCCAAACATTAAGGCGTTCGCCACATACCAGGTGGGCTTCCCCTTTTCGTCGAAAATGACTATAACCGAAAGGCACCTATCCCGCTCGCTTACACAAAATTGTTTATAGGCTTTTGACAAGTCCAGGCATTTGACCTTCCAAGGGACGTGCACAGCCAAATCTCTTTGCATCCTTGCAACAGCCAGTGCCATGGCTGTGAAATAAGCGCTGTCTTGGAGCCTCAAACGGATGGCCGTCCCGTAAGCATCGTTAAGATGAGCTTCATGGCCGTCATCTATGGGACGCTTCTTGTCAGATTGCTCAATGAGGAACCTTCTCACGGCCACCCAATCCTGGGTCCCAAGGTGGCGGGAAACCGCTTCCTCGGACTCGAATGGTCCCGAGAGGAAACCCTCCGCCGTCTCCTCATCAGTGATCTTCCGCAGCTCCTGAGCCTCTTCCATCGAGACTCTCCTGGGATTCGCAAGGATCGCACGCCTCAAGTCAGGGGCTGCTGCCCTCAGGGCCTCGGGCGAGAGCTTTGCAAGTCTGATGCGGGTCTCGAAGCAGTCAGGCTTCGGAGCGGACCCCACCAGGTGTGAGCCGTCGCTCACTAGGTCCACGACTCCCATGTCGTCGAAACCATGCTGCGACAAGAGATCACGCAGCAAGAGAATGCGTTTTCCCCGAAGGACTTTTTGCATCCAAGGCGGCTTTGACTCATGCAGAGCCTTCTCCTGCGGTTCAAGCTGCTTGGCCCGTATCTCCATCTTTGTCAAGGCAATCTTTTGCTTAAGCTTAAGCACCTTAGCCTCCGAAGTGAGATTCTCCTTTATGGCCGTCAAGGTGGCCTCATGCAAAGGATTGTTTGAATCCATAGGATGCGGCAGCTTAAGGGCCTCTTTTACCCACACTTCGGGACTACGATAAACCCCAACTGTAACCAGACCTGACCCTACTCCAAGCTCGTTTCCCGCGGGCAGCTTTGGGTCACGCAAGGGGTGAGGGACTAAACCAGAAGAGCCAAGTGAGGGGTCAGGGTCACCCGTACTAGGCTTCGAGTGCGCAGCATCACCCAAAGGCACCAGATCAGAGGGTTTCGCCAGGTCCCCCGTCTTCACCCCAATCATTGGGGCCGAGAGAACCCTCATGCACGACTCATCAAAGCTTGACTTGGGCACTTGCTGGATGGTCGCAAACTCCGAAAGGAGAGGCTGGCTCTTCCTATGCTGCAGGCCCTGCGCCGCCAAGGCAGCGTGTTGCACGTCCAGCGGGCGTGGGCAGAGACGGAGGCCGGAGGCCTCGGCATGGGCGCCGAATCGAGCGGCCAAGGCTTGCGAAAGCTGCACGGGATAAGCAGCTTCAAGATGAGTGGCGAAGATCCAGCCATGCGGCCCCCGCTGAGCCCCCCAGGGGGCGTGATCATGTGAGTGATCGCAACGTGCACACAAGTCTGCCATTTGCTTGCAATTCGTGAGCAAACGTGTGGTCTTGGGCCTAGAGCCGCCATACATGCAATGATCGAACTCCACCTGAAAAGTTCTGTGGCTGAAGCGGTGCCAAGAGGACTCAGGACGGGCGCGCGCCAGAGCAGCAAAAACCGCCCAGAAATGGCTGTTAGCAGGATTCTCAAGCGTGAAAGGCACCGCGTGTTCGAGCGCCCAGCAGACCAGGTTGAAGGTGAAGAGGTACAGGCAGTTTGCCTGCTGCACTCGTCGGTATTGCGGGGATGCCTTGTCAAGGCCAGGCAGTCCCAAGGGGTTGACGCGAGGATCGCAAAGGTTTAGGCTCTCGAACCCCTTTGCTAAGCAGCGAGGCGGGAAGAGGGCGTTCCCGAGCGCGGCTTGCGGTGCCGCACGGCGGCGCGATGTGCAATGCATCAGGCGGGGTCGCTCTGAGGCGGTCCATGAGCAGCTCTTGTTGGTTCTCTTGCGTGAGATCCAGGCGCACCGTTGGCATGAGAGCGGCGCGCGGGCGGTGATCAACCGCAAGCGTGGCGAAGCCAGCTGCGAAGAAAGCCCGAGACAAGATGGCGGTGCCGCTGAAGACCTCCACTGCAAAAGGCTGGCGGCTCAGCTTGTGGATAGAATGCTGACACGCGGCAAAGCCCAAGCTGGAAGCGAAGGCAGCATCAGCGGTCGACAATTTGTCGATGAAATTTGTTGTGTATGCAACTAACACTACACGGCGGCCAGACCATGGTAAGGTTGCATGCAGGGCCGATCGGGCTGAGAAGACAGCAGGGCCAGGGAGCGTTGGCAAAGCATCACCAAGCAGCCTCTTGCCATTCACTTCCAGGGGCGTGAGGCCCTGATCATTCTGGACCCAGACTTCGCCACCTGAGTAATCGGACAGCCCGAAAACGGCATTTCGAGCTGACTCCATGTTGTGAGTGTCACGATGCGCGACTGTGCAAACGCTGTCAAGGATGACCACTGCTGAGAAAGAGTGGCCAGGGCACCCCTCCAAAATAAATCGAGTGAAAACTCTAGTGCTCAAAGGGAAAATTCGGCAATTGTTACGCAGACCCACAAGGTTCCCATGCACCCAAGTACCGGTTCCGAAGGAAAAACCTCCGGCTTCTGCACGTCCGGCAGTTGGCGCATCCTCGTGAGGAAGAAGGTCAAAAAGCTTCAGCAAGTCTACACGGCTAGCCGAAGGGAGTTCCAAAAGTGAAGTTGCAAACATTTCGGCTGGGTGCACGGCGGAGCCCCTCGGCTCTGCAAGCACATTTGCCTGGCACTGCGACGACTGGTGATCCACAGGGTGCGTCGCGGTCCCTGCGGGGATTCACTGAGTGCTCCGGGCCCTAGTGCACTCGTGCCCGGGGTGGGCACCACCACAGCCTTTCCACCAGCACAGGTGAAAGCCTCGCCCGCACCTGCCCTTCTTCGATACCTTGAACTTGCAGGATCCGCAGTTGAAGGCGAAACAGACGGGTTTATCATTCACCTTGGTGACGGCCCCGTCAGGCACTGTGATCGAGCCAGAGGACCCACGATCCTTGCCTTTCTTTCCCTTGCCTTTGCCTCGACCTTTGGGCGAGTCACCCTTTTCGGAGCGTTTCAAGGGGTTCGGAGGCGAGCTCTGCGCAGGCAGGTCGTTGAGAAACTGCAACACATCGCTGTGATCACTAAGAAGCTTAAGCTGTTCATCCACCGGCTTGACACGGCCCGGGGCACCGGCCAGAGCTCCCAGCAGATTGGAAGCGGCCAGAGTGAACAAGTGACGATCAGCCGCCACAATCTGAGTCAAGGCCACTCCGTGGTAACCAGGAGGAGCAGGCCTTTCGAGCGTCACGAAAAGCTTGTGCACCCAAGCCTCCATTGCTTGGTAAGTGGCAAGGCCTGCAAGATCGAAAGCGAGGCTCCTACGGGCCCAAGCCTGGCGAAGGGTCCACTCGGAACCTGTGTCACAGTTCTCGAACTTCTCAAGCTTTGAAGTGACCTTAAGGTTCCCGTCCGAATCAATCGACAAAGCCTTGTCCGCCTTGGCTGACTGGATTTCTTGTGCCCTCGAGAGGTACTTGCCTGGGGGCAGGTAGACAAGCGTGCCGGTTTCAAGCATTTCCACAAGTCGATCTACCACGCCGTGGGAGGGCGTGGTTTCAGGCGAAAAGTGTATCCCAGTGAGGCGGGACTCCTGAGCCTTTTGCCTGGCCAGCCGCTCGGCCACAGGCATCTTCCTGGTGACAAAGTCGTTTGAAGGCTCCACTCGATTCTTCATGTCACTGATCGAGAGGGCTTGGGCCTCAAAGAGCAATCGCCTGATGCAGGAAACCTGGTGGTGCTCGGGGGCAGGCGTGAAGACTGCCCGAATCCATTCTTTAACCTCGTCTTCACTGACGCTGTTGGGCGAGGCTGAGACCGCGAAGGCCAAGGCACCGAAAGTGTTGTAGCCTGCAGCCTCTAGTATGGCATGGTTTGCAGCACTAAGTCCAACCTTCAAGGCACGCTCTTTGAAAGCAGCTTCCGAGTCCAGCGTCACACCGGCCATGCTCGCAACCCTCTAGCACTAAGTGACTTGAGTCAAGCGCCTCACATAAGCGTCATGTGTGCGAACTCTGCGACATCAACGGCTAAGGGCGACACACCATGTTTTGCAGGAACTGCATACAGGCAAAACTGGGTCCCGAGGATGGGCACAGGCCCAGATCTCCTCGGTAGTCGAAAGCTCGCCTCAAACGGGCTCCCGGTCGCGCGCCCTTCGGCACTGAATGCAGCAATCTGGATCTGCTGCTGCCGCTCCGGCCCTTCCGAATTTCATGTACGCCGCGGTCAAGAAACGACCGCAAAAGAAATCCGTGCTCTGCGAGTCCTTCAGGCAGTGCACAACTCCTGACACACGGTGCACATACACAAGTTCCAAGTCCACTGGCTGCTGAAATGGTGCTCTCGCCACGTCGGCTCGGTCTTCCCCCGAGAGTGCTTCCTCGCTCCCTTCGGAAGACGAGCCACCCTCCTCCCCGCTAGCCTCCTCAAGGGGCCCGATTGCGGGAGGGATCGTGTTTGCCTTAGGCTCAGTTGGCCCCTTACGCGAGTTTTCAGCGGCTGCAGCAAGGACTCTATCAACCTCCGGCAAATCCGGATCATAGCGGCCCTCACGTATGTCAAGGAACATCGCGAGGATCTTGCCGTAAAGGGCGGTGTAAGCTTGCCTCGAGTAGATCAACGGTGACTTGTCTTTGGGCTTCACGTGGTGACCCACCAGTCTTTGGTCACTTGAAGAAAAGGACACAGTCGGGCACCTGGAGGTCCAAGTAGTGAGCGTCGCCTTTAGCGAGTGAGATCCGCGCTTCAACACTTCTTCCTCCTCGAAGCCCGCTCTCAAGAGGAAGTCTTGCAACCAAGAAGTGGCTTCCCCTGCCAGCATCGGCATGGAGGTCCATCGCCCGGCTGTCTCCGACCAGCCCGGCAAGACAAAGCCCTTGAGCTCCAACCCTTGGTTTTCACGGGCCTCGAGCCATCGGTTGGCCCAAGGCAGCTTCACGCCAGACCCAATGGCAGCATATGGCAACAGACGGGTCTTTGCCTCCTGAGTTTTCGAAGTCTTCGAAGTGAGCCCTTCCGCGATCACAAAGGTTTCGTCATGGGAGTGTTGCACCACAATGGACTTCAATCTTTGCGAGTCTGTCCACCGCGCCCCCGAGTGTAGGCAAAACAAATGTTGCCCCATGATACAAGCATCACGGTCCTCCTCCTGGTCGATCGCCGTCTCCAGCGCCACGACCATTTTCAGAGTGAGCTCATCACGCTGGTTCAGAGGGGCCTTTGTCAAGTACAGGTCCGCCGCAAGGCCCCTGACTCTAGCACTGATGCAATTGTCAAGGGTCACATGCCTCAGGACGGCGACCCCATGCAAGAATCGCAGGGCCTCCAGGAAGTGGGAAGCCGACGTTGGTCCCCCTTGGCCGTCCTGGAAAACCTTCATGTAGTCAAAGAGATGCTGCTCACTAAAAGTCAACGGTGAGTGTATGCCACCTTTCAGCGCCCACCGAAAGAACTTCAAGAGCGCCGATGTTCTCTTGCAAAGCGTGCTGGTGGCCTTCAACCGGAAGGCTGCAACGAATGATGTCTTGACCTCGGACTCGTCAGCAGCCCGACCGACCAGGCTCGCCAGGCTGACCCCTAGTTGCGTCGCCTCCACGTCGAATAAGATCATGAACTTCAAATTCTTAAGCGCATGCGACCTAGTTTCCTCCTCTGATCTCTGCACAGGCATCCTGTCCAGGTATTTGCGAACCATGGGGTTTAACTTGAGCTCTGCCCTCAAGTCCTCAGGCTCAGGGTCCAAAGATGAAGCGACCTCTGGGATCCCCACCAATTTCAGCGGTCGCTTGATTTCCCAAGAATAGCTCAGTCTTCCCGGCTGTTCCCAAGCTTGTTTAGGCACGGCCTCAGCTGCTTGTTTTCTCTCGAGCTCCGCCGCGACCCTTTGCACGTCCCTGTCATCCATGGGTGAAGCCAGGGGCTTTGGAGCCTCGGAACCACTATAGACTATAGACCAGACAGAAGCCTCGGCATCATCACTAGCCGGTTGACGAGCTTCGCCGTACCACGCTTCCTCAGCCTCCGATCCAAGATCACTCCAGCCACTCACGCCACCGAAAGTGCCGTCCTCAGCTGCCTGGCGATCAAGTTGGTCCCTGGCAAAACTTCCCGCCCTAGACAGCAGATCATCAAGGTGTTGTTGGAACTGAAGATCACCTGATTCGTCCTCCACCAGGACGGGGCTTTCCACACCAAGTTGGCCCTCTAGAAGGGGAGAGCCCTCGCGGGGCCCTGGCTGCAAGAGGACCTCTTCAGCCTGGGATCCTTGCGGAGGTTCCTGGGCCGCCTGACCCCCTGTATCGCAGGGATCTGCCGCAAGGGAATCCATGGCAGCACAAATCGTGGGTCAACAGCTTGAAACGAAAGTTTCGTGAGAAAGGGCAGCCGTAGAAGCGTAGCTTGCATGAACTGGCAAAGCAACATGCGAGACTGCAGGCACAGCGCTGAGATTTATAGCACGATGTCCTCCCGAGCTCAAAATCGCACCGGTCCTGGGAAAACAGGCGACCTTGCAAAAGTCGCTGGCACGAGCTAGGGTTAGGGGTCCGCCGGAAGCAGGGGCATCGGCTAAGGCAATTTAGGGATGGGTCCGAAGCGGCAAAGGCTAGGCCGGCTGCCCGAAGCGATCAACTCCAAGCATGCTCTCGATCCGCTGAAGTCGCCTGACCAATGAGCCTCGGTGCTCGCTGTCGATGATAGATCCAGTAAAACCCTCCAAGTCATCAAGGCGACCTGCGATGGCCGCAAACTGTTCACGGAAGGAATCGAGACTCGATTCCAAAGGGTGCGCGAACGGTGGAGCGCACACAAGAACCGTGGCACCAGATTGCGAGTGCCAGTCACCACAAAGACGCTCCTTCTGCACGTCAGTTAAGGAAGCATAGACAGCTTCCACATCGCGAGGAGAGCAAACCTCACCGCTCTGGCTGAACCCGAGGGAGTCCTCGGAGCAGGTTTCCCAGGCCGAGCGAATCTGCAACTCTGCTTCAGGTTCTTGTGCTGTCTGCATGTCGATGGCAAAGCGATCACATGCGTGAGCGAAGGTCAGCGCCTGAGTGCGGGCGAAGCGACGGTCCGGCTGACTGGCAGTGTGCATCCAGAGGGCCTTCCGGGTCAAGGGGGTTCCGACAGTTAGGGAAAAGCTCATCTCAAATGAAGCGGCGGAACAGATGCCGCAAATGTGCAATGAAAGTTTCAAGCCAGGTGATGCGAGAGGCTGAGCTTGCTGCCTGCCTGTCCAACCAATCCAAGCGATCCTCGGCCACGCGGACACGAGACTCAAGGAGGTCGTGCGAAATCTGCAAGCGAGCAAGATGGCTGGACAGAGCCTCAAAACTGGAAAGGCTGCTAGGATGCTCAGACGCCTCAGACACAGCGAGGCCTGCCGGTGCGGCCTCTCCCATCCGACTGCCCCACCAGGGCAGTCTTGCACGGTGCTCTAAGAGCAACACCGAGGTACGAGGGACTCGGACCTGTTAGACAGAAGTACAGGCCTCTAGAGAGCCCCACACAAAATTTTTTCCCAGTGGCCCGAAATGCCACTTGATCTGCAAAACCGTCGGTGCATAGAAACATTCATAACTTCAACATGCATAGAGAACACTTTATGCAAGCGTTGAAGGTTGGGAAAATCATTCGTGTGATAAAAGCATGCTTTCACACAGAAATTAAAAGTTTGAAATCATGCAATCAATCGGTTCCCGGTTGTCGCCATTTTGAGGGTTAAGGATTACCCTCGAATAAAACAACCTTGTAGTTTAAGTGGAAAGAGTCATCCGCAAGCGGAAACGTGTCTTGCCATCGGACTTGCTCCGGTCACAGGGGCTCAAGCATAAGTGAGTGCAACTCCAACACGGTGGATGCATGGCGGGAAAGAACCGCAACGACGTATGTCGTCGGTTTCACCGGCTTCCAACGAAAGCGTGTTTGCCAGTCGGAGACGACAGCTGCCCCAGCAGAAGTCAAGGACAGCGTGTAGCGCGTCGCACGGCCGAAAGGCGCGGCCCAGGCTCGCCCCCCCCCTCCCGCTCTGGCGAAAGCACCCATCTGCCCAGACAAGACGTCGGCGGCCGTCGCGCCCAACAAGAGCAGCAAAGTTAGCGAATGGACCTCCACGACGTATGTCGTCGGTCGCCGTGCCATCACTTGGAGGCCCTCCGTGGGTGAAGCGGGTGCCTAACGAGGTCCATCTTACTTAACGATCCCAGATCCGGCCAGGAGAGCGAGCCGCCGAGCCGGCACTATCGGCCTATATAGGCAAGGCGGCAGGATACCACCTGCCCGTCCTGTGAGACTCAATGTTACTCAGGGCTATGTAGCTGTAGCTCTCTCATCTTCCAGGAAATCGACACAACGACGTATGTCGTTGGTCCCAAGGTCGCTAAGGGCGGAGGTCACCTGGCGGAGCCAGCCGCTGCATCGTACGGCCAGCGGTCGAGTAGGCGTTGCATGTCACGGCCACTCGAGGGGAAGTGACTCTCCTTCAGAAGATAGAGCATTTGATAGTTCCCTTCGTTGTACATTTCCTTCAAACGTGAAAAGGCGTACTGGTGATTGTCGTGGTCCTCGCTATGAAGGTGTGGCATCAGTTCCGTGGATATGCAGGGAAGTTGGAGGCCGGGCCCGAGGCCCCCTTCTCTGAGGAACTCCTCCGCCGCAGCCTTCCAACGGTCCTGCGCCCTAGGGTGCCCCAGCCTGAACCAGGGGCGTGTGCCATCCGGTGGTGTCTGTGCTCGGCTCTCCTCCTGGGCGACCAACCTCTGAAGGAGGACCATCGCTTTGGCCTCAACTGCGTCGAAGTGCGCAAAGCGCCACAGGCGGGTCGGAAAGTAAAACTTCTTCTTCTGCGGCCCACGAATCCAGTAGGCGACAACCGCTCGGAGATCCCAGCCTTCGGAGGTGGCTGCAGCGCGAAGACGCCACAGGGCGCTGTGTAGTAACCCGGCAGCCTGAATCGCAAGCGACGGCTGAGCTTGTAACCCCAGCGGAATGTCCGCAAGTGGGAAGAGCAGTCGAAAGGTGCCGCGATAGGAGCCAGGATACGTGAACATGCGCGGTTCGAACTCACCGCGTCTGGCCGGAAGGAGTCCGTTCTCAAAGCCCGCCATCAATCGGTCAGCAATTGCAATCTGGAGACGGCCTACCAAGTCAGCTGGAACCTTGCATGTGACTCGTACCTCAATGTGTTGGCCGTCACGGGCTGGGGTAACGTTGGTGAGCTGCAGAAGTGGGGCGGCCGAAGGGTCGTCGGCTGACGCTCGGGTGAGGAAGAATAATATAGTTGTACAGGCAACAGCACGCCGCAATGTAGTAGTGGTGTGCCCTGTGTCGCCTCGACACTCGTGCTGCCTCCCCCAGTGGTGCGCCGCTGGCTAGAACCAGCGCCCCGCCGGCTATTTGTCGGCAATGGGTCTTGTTTGGCAGTGGGGTCGCGCTTGGGAGCCAAGGACATCTGCACCAGGCTGCCATCCCGGACGGGGGATTTCCGTCCCTCAAGAGCCCGGGGAAGCGAGCCCTTAAGTCCCGCGAGCTCATCAAGGAGCAGCCACCACCAAATCTCAGGACGGGCAAGTTCATACCAGGAGAGGTCGAAAACCTGTCCTTCAGGCAGGCGTAGAACTGGGTCACAAAATTGTGCCAGTGCCACGGACACAGCAAGCAGCGGCGTCAAGCAGACGCGAAAGGCTTCACTCTCAGTGCAGCGCCGCAACATGAGGGCTCGATCGGCAAAATCCACGACTTTCACCCCAAAGTTCTGAGGGCTGAGCTTGACTTCACAAGCGGGCAGCGACAAGGGGAGAGAAAGCAGGGTAAGGCAATCAGTGGAGTTGGGTAGCAAATGCTGCAGTGCCCCGGCACATTCTATTCCATCGACCGGCTGCTGAAGTCTGCCCCTGCTTGGTAACGCCGAAGCGTGTCACGCTGCTCTGCAAATTCATCCTCATCTTCTGCCGGTACACACCGGCTGGCAATTGAAGCAACTCCCGGCACAAGGCGACAAGGCGGGGTTTCGACTGCGTCCAACAGGGCCGCCACACGTTGGGTCCACGTAGCGGTAGGTGCAACAGGAAGGGAGACAGCACAGCTTTGACTGCGCAGCTCGGCGCGCCGGATCCTCTTTGGCAGGCTCTCCTGTGTCCGGGTCCGGGCGGACCTTTCCCGCCGGATCATAGAGGGCCCCGTAGTAGCAACCGGCGGTAGCAAGACCGCTTCAAGGCAGGAATGGCGTATCTGCGACGACACATAGCGCTGTAACCTCCCAAGCAGCGTGGTATTGATCGTATCAGAGGCGATAGCATAAAGGTAATATGCTCCCGGCACGGCAATGACTATCGACTCCGATGCACCGGCTTGGCCCCGGCACACGGTCGCTGGCTCCGCGCAAGTCATGTGTGACCCGATGAGAGACCGGTGGTGAGTGGAGCGGAGTGCACTGTATAGCCTTTTGGGGGGAGGCACGCCCCCTCCTTTGTGTTCACGGAGGCGATGGAGCCCGAACCTCGGCGGGGTAGTAAACTCCAGCAATCCGAAGATGGGGCAATCGGTGTCGATGACCGGGTAGAACGGTCGCGCCGTGATGGCTTGGCCACGAGGTCCAGCTCAAAGTCCACACCCCGAAGGAGGAGCTGAACCGGGTAAGCCATCCATGCCACTGTGCGCTGCAACGGCTGTAGCCTCGCAAAGCGAAGGAACACGGTTCACGGACCATCGTTCGTAAAACTCCTGGGCGGTCTTCTTATCCTCACGTAGGGGGCTTGGTAGCCAAGCTTGGCGACCCATAAGCTCCGCACAGCTCCTCCCATTGCACGTGGGTGTGATGAAGGACAAAGTGGAGCTCCAATGCAGCGACAATGCCCCACCAATGAGAGGGGGAGGCGATGCTGCCGGCCGTGAGCCGCTGGTGGGCGTCTCCTCCACACATGGCCTTGTCGACTTGTCGACAATACAGATGTCGACCGCCCCTATGGTGCCAGCACATACTGAAGTGGTGAAAAGGTCGAGGGAGCTCTGGCAACCAGTCCGATATGAACTCCGCAAAGGATGTGCCCTCAGCCACAACCCTGTGCGCGTCACCAGTGTCAGCGTTGGCGGGGCGCTGAGGCCAAGACCATGCTTGAGGGAGTCAAAAACCCGAGTGGTAGGTGTGACGACCATGATTTTCCGTCCGGCCTGGACTGCAAAACGATGCCCGCAGACATTGTAGGCGAGAACCAAAAGGACACAGAGCAATTCCACTGGGCCTCCTGGGTGCATGGCCGAGGATGTTTGCTTTGGTAGTTCGGATGAAATACACTTCCGGCTGATGAGTGCCATCCGCCGCGACCCGCTGAAGTCGCCGTGCAGCGGTATCCGCAGGCCAGCTCGCCGATGGTAATCGGGCATGGAGAGGCGGCGCTCTAGAGCGCGCTGCGCAGCCAAGAGGTTGTCTCTTGCAAGTTTATGGGTCTGTCAGCCAGGTCTCCGTCAAAAGTAAAAGCCCGGACACTGATCCCAGCTTCGCTGAAGAACAGCTCGAGCTTCTTCCATTGAGCAGCCACTGCGGACCCAGTAAAGAACCACTGGTGCAATGAGAGGCAGCAGTCTACCAGAGTCCACAGTCGGACGACGTAAGGTGAGGGCACCCCAAGCAGTGAGGGCCAGCCAAAGGTGACAGAAGCGGCGTTCTTGCTCTTGGCTTTACCGGCAGGCCACCACGCCGAGCGTTGACTGCGTGAGTCTCACCCAAGCACTCGGCGTGGTGGCCTGCCGGTAAAGCCACCCTTGTCACCCGCTCAGTTGCCTGTGCAGCATGATCGGGCCCCTGTGTCTTAGCAGTTTGACCAATGGTTCGAAGACCAAACCTTTTCACTCGACGCAGAGCTAGGTCAGGAGGGCTTGTTCATGCAAGCAGGTTGGAGCTCCGCAAAGGTTTTAGGGCCACACAGGTCAAAGAGGCAGGTCTTGCTATGCTGTACGCCGCAAAGCTTCCAACATCATCGTGACGGGGGCGAAGGGGTTGGGCACCTGTCCCACTCTTTGGCTGAGCCCTTCTTAAAATTTAGGCCGCTGCACAGGGTTAGTTAAGATTTAGGGCAGGTTCCTAACCCGACAAGCTGAAGCGGCTTGGTACAGAGGAGGCCCTTCCAAGCATCCTAGAGAACAGCTTCCGGAATTGGCTCCGTAATTCGAGCGTTCTTTTGGCCCATGTGTTGCAACGATGTCCGACGTGGAAGCACCTCCTGTTCCTCCCCCTCAAAGAGTGGAGTTGCCGCAGGAGTGTAGAACGTCCTTCGTAAAATAAATGGTCCTTCCTCGTCTGCCTGTTGCTAGGAGACTTTGTCTGCCCGTCTGGCGCCAAAACAGTAGCACGGCAGCTTTCTGAATCGCAGTAATTAACCCTTGTCGTTTCTCACACGATGGCGCGAATGTTTTGACGCGCATTGAGCCCGGCACTGAGAGTGATCAGCGGTCAGTGAGCTTCGCTGTCGCCGTGTTGAATTGTTGCCCCAGCAGCGAGTATCTGTTGAGCAGTGACTAAGCTCTGCCAGCTTTTAGTACGTAAGTCAGTGAGTGTGAATGAGTGAGCTTTGCTGCGACGAACGGCTGCCTGCAGCGCGTAAATTCTTCTTCGGTGTCGGGTGAGCAGTGACCAAGCGTCGCTCTTTCTTTTCCAAGGGAATGAATGTTTACGGCTTTGAGCCCGGCGCTGAGAGTGGTCAGCGGTGCGAGCCCTGCCGAAGCAGTGGGTGAGAGAGCTTGGCTGTGACCCGAACTGTTGCGTGGCAGCTAGTAACTTCTTCGTCTTCGGTTGAGCGTGAGCGGTTCAGCAGTGTGCAAGCCTTGTCTGAGGCAGGGCACGAAAGTTTTACGGGCTTTGAGCCCGGCACTAAAAGCGATGACTCTGCGGAGTGGGGTTTGCCATCTGGCAGTGAGGTCTGCCATCTGAGCCAGTGAATGTATGAGCATCGCCCAAACTGCTGCCTGAGCAGCTGATAAACTTTCCGGCTAGTCAGTGACGAAGCCTTGCTTGGACGTAATCCCAGCCTTCTTTTTCTGAAGGCCACAAAACGTGGTTGCGTTGCGGTGTAGGGTTTAGGATGAGTAAGTGAGCCTTGCTGTAGTCCATGTGGGCAGCCAAAACTCTTTGTTGACATCTAGCAGGTTTTTCCGAATGCACGAATGTGAGCCCGTCATATCATGCTCATTCGCTTCTGAAATGTTGAGCCTGTTGCAAGGTCGAAGCTGAGCGCCGTAGTCTTTTACGTAGAGCAACGCGCAGCATGGGAAATCTGGATCCGAAACTGTCCGCTTGCAGAAAGCTAGGACAGGCAGACTCTACTGATCCGCCGCAGTTTGATTCGAGATTGTATGCTGCAGGGTGTGAGGATACAGACGAGGGAACCTGAACGAGCCCAGAGGTGGTGGGCAAATGATTTCACCCTTAGGGCAAAGCCGGTGGTATAATACTCAGCTGCCAACTGAGTTTGATTGACTCCGGCATGTCTGGGACCTTCCAGCGTTCTAATAGTGTTATACTACCCAAAGGGTGTGTAAGTGGGTTCCCTTGGTTTTTGCAGCAGATGGGGTGGGTTCCCTGTGGGTTCCCTTGTTTCTTGCAGCACTTCAGGTGGGCTACATATGGGTTCCCTAGTTTTTTGCAGCATTTCGGGTGGGTCTGTGTATGTTCTTCATTGAGCTTTCTTGTAGATTCCCATGGTTTTTGCAGCATGGACGGTGGGTTCCCTGTGGGTTCCCTAGTTTTTGCAGCATTTTTAAGTGGGTTGGTTCCCATGGTTTTTAACAATATCGACGGTGGATTCTCTGTGGGTTCCCTTGTTTTTTGCAACACTTCAGGTGGGCAACATATGGGTTCCCTGGTTTTTTGCAGCATTTCGGGTGGTCTGTGTATGTTCTTCACTTAGCTGTCTTGTAGATTCCCATGGTTTTTGCAGCATGGACGGTGGGTTCCCTGTGGGTTCCCTAGTTTTTGCAGCATTTTTAAGTGGGCTCCCATGGTTTTTCACCGTCGATACGGTGGGTTCTCTGTTTGGTTCCCGGGTTTTTGCAGCATTTGAAGTGGGTTCCCATGGTTTTCCAATAGGCTCTTTTGGCTTTTGCAGCATGTCAGCTGGGTTCCCTGTGGGTTCCCTAGTTTTTTGTAGCATTTTTAATTGGTTCCCATGGTTTAACAGCATCGACGGTGGGTTCCCTGTGGGTTCCTTGCTTTTTGCAGCATTGCAAGTGGGTTCCCATGGTTTTCCCAGCATATATTGCGCAAAGGTATGGGCGGGCTCCCCTGGCTCTTGCAGTGTGTCAGCTCGGTTCCCTGTGGGGTACATGTGGGTTCCCATGGTTTCTCCAGCTCGCGCATTATGTTTCAGAGAAGAGTGGAACTGAAGGAGATGTTCAGGACAGTGGCTGCAGGTGTGGCCCAGTTCCATCGCACATCTTGCGCTGCATTTGGATTTGCTGCTTTGAAGTAAGGCTGCAAAAAGCACGTCTGCTATCTGAAGTTTGAGCCGAGACCAAAGACGTTAAACAGGCTCACCTCTGATGCACATGAGGCTCGCCGCCCTCCTGTGGTAATGCTCTTGATAAGTTTGCTGCGGCTAAATGCTGGCACGCTGATGCGAGGATTTTGCGGCATCTACTGGCAGATGTTAATCTCAGCTTGTAGCTTCAACTGTTTCGATTGCTTGCTGTACGTGGGCTGTTTTTGCGCTGGGAAGCTCCACTTGCAGGAGCTCTTTTTTCCTACAGAATCGTAGGAAGCCTCGAAGGGCCTCCCCTGTGCGGGAAAGATCTTGTACGAACAAGAACAGAAGCACTTGTCTTGAAACGGCAGCCGATGGCAAGTTTGGCAAATTTTCCAAAAGTATCTCACATTTCACAGCATGTTGGCTTTCTTGGACGTTGATCCAAACAGCATGCGGAAGGAATTTTGTTTTTCGTTTTCCAGCTGAGACGGGTTCCAAAAAGCAGCTCTAGTCCGGGCACCGAAACGGGGCTCCCGATTTTGGCTTTCTTCGTTGGACATACAAGCTCACGCAATTCGGGGCCCCAGATTAGAGCTCAGATTTGGGAGCCATTTCTGGGGCCCAGTTATGCCTTTTTTTCGTCGAGCAGATGCCACATCTGCATGCACAGCTGGCCGTTGTGTGCAACAGTATATAAACCTCGCCATCTCTGTTTTGCATTTTGCCGGTGTTCCTTCAAGATTCAAAATAACAAGTGGAATGCTCGCAAACATGTGAACCTTGCAAACAGAACTTTCTCACACAGTGCGGGAAAGATCTTGTACGAACAAGAACAGAAGCACTTGTCTTGAAACGGCAGCCGATGGCAAGTTTGGCAAATTTTCCAAAAGTATCTCACATTTCACAGCATGTTGGCTTTCTTGGACGTTGATCCAAACAGCATGCGGAAGGATTTTTGTTTTTCCGTGCAGTTTTCCAGCTGAAACGGGTTCCAAAAAGCAGCTCTAGTCCGGGCACCGAAACGGGGCTCCCGATTTTGGCTTTCTTCGTTGGACATACAAGCTCACGCAATTCGGGGCCCCAGATTAGAGCTCAGATTTGGGAGCCATTTCTGGGGCCCAGTTATGCCTTTTTTTCGTCGAGCAGATGCCACATCTGCATGCACAGCTGGCCGTTGTGTGCAACAGTATATAAACCTCGCCAGCTCTGTTTTGCATTTTGCCGGTGTTCCTTCAAGATTCAAAATAACAAGTGGAATGCTCGCAAACATGTGAACCTTGCAAACAGAACTTTCTCACACTGTGCGGGAAAGATCTTGTACGAACAAGAACAGAAGCACTTGTCTTGAAACGGCAGCCGATGGCAAGTTTGGCAAATTTTCCAAAAGTATCTCACATTTCACAGCATGTTGGCTTTCTTGGACGTTGATCCAAACAGCATGCGGAAGGAATTTTGTTTTTCCGTGCAGTTTTCCAGCTGAAACGGGTTCCAAAAAGCAGCTCTAGTCCGGGCACCGAAACGGGGCTCCCGATTTTGGCTTTCTTCGTTGGACATACAAGCTCACGCAATTCGGGGCCCCAGATTAGAGCTCAGATTTGGGAGCCATTTCTGGGGCCCAGTTATGCCTTTTTTTCGTCGAGCAGATGCCACATCTGCATGCACAGCTGGCCGTTGTGTGCAACAGTATATAAACCTCGCCAGCTCTGTTTTGCATTTTGCCGGTGTTCCTTCAAAACTCAAAATAACAAGTGGAATGCTCGCAAACATGTGAACCTTGCAAACAGAACTTTCTCACACAGAGGAGGCCCTTCCAAGCATCCTAGAGAACAGCTTCCGGAATTGGCTCCGTAATTCGAGCGTTCTTTTGGCCCATGTGTTGCAACGATGTCCGACGTGGAAGCACCTCCTGTTCCTCCCCCTCAAAGAGTGGAGTTGCCGCAGGAGTGTAGAACGTCCTTCGTAAATAAATGGTCCTTCCTCGTCTGCCTGTTGCTAGGAGACTTTGTCCGCCCGTCTGGCCCGCCTGCGACAGGAGCGTCAGGATGCAAAGGTGTGGTATTGTCTGCGTGTCTACAAGATGTCTTGATTGTCTTTCGTCCAAAGCAGGTAGAAGCGCGCAGAGTCGCTAAGATCCTGAAAGCAGAGCAAAAACGACTTCGCAAGGCATGGTTCTGTCTGCTGCCCCGTCGAATGTAGATGTTTGAACTTGCCCAGGCCAAAACAGTAGCACGGCAGCTTTCTGAATCGCAGTAATTAACCCTTGTCGTTTCTCACACGATGGCGCGAATGTTTTGACGCGCATTGAGCCCGGCACTGAGAGTGATCAGCGGTCAGTGAGCTTCGCTGTCGCTCTGGTGTTGAACTGTTGCCCCAGCAGCGAGTATCTGTTGAGCAGTGACTAAGCTCTGCCAGCTTTTAGTACGTGAGTCAGTGAGTGTGAATGAGTGAGCTTTGCTGCGACGAACGGCTGCCTGCAGCGCGTAAATTCTTCTTCGGTGTCGGGTGAGCAGTGACCAAGCTTCGCTCTTTCTTTTCCAAGGGAATGAATGTTTACGGCTTTGAGCCCGGCGCTGAGAGTGGTCAGCGGTGCGAGCCCTGCCGAAGCAGTGGGTGAGAGAGCTTGGCTGTGACCCGAACTGTTGCGTGGCAGCTAGTAACTTCTTCGTCTTCGGTTGAGCGTGAGCGGTTCAGCAGTGTGCAAGCCTTGTCTGAGGCAGGGCACGAATGTTTTACGGGCTTTGAGCCCGGCACTAAAAGCGATGACTCTGCGGAGTGGGGTTTGCCATCTGGCAATGAGGTCTGCCATCTGAGCCAGTGAATGTATGAGCATTGCCCAAACTGTTGCCTGAGCAGCTGGTAAACTTTCCGGCTAGTCAGTGACGAAGCCTTGCTTTGACGTAATCCCAGCCTTCTTTTTCTGAAGGCCACAAAACGTGGTTGCGTTGCGGTGTAGGGTTTAGGATGAGTAAGTGAGCCTTGCTGTAGTCCATGTGGGCAGCCAAAACTCTTTGTTGACATCTAGCAGGTTTTTCCGAATGCACGAATGTGAGCCCGTCATATCATGCTCATTCGCTTCTGAAATGTTGAGCCTGTTGCAAGGTCGAAGCTGAGCGCCGTAGTCTTTTACGTAGAGCAACGCGCAGCATGGGAAATCTGGATCCGAAATTGTCCGCTTGCAGAAAGCTAGGACAGGCAGACTCTACTGATCCGCCGCAGTTTGATTCGAGATTGTATGCTGCAGGGTGTGAGGATACAGACGAGGGAACCTGAACGAGCCCAGAGGTGGCGGGCAAATGATTTCACCCTTAGGGCAAAGCCGGTGGTATAATACTCAGCTGCCAACTGAGTTTGATTGACTCCGGCATGTCTGGGACCTTCCAGCGTTCTAATAGTGTTATACTACCCAAAGGGTGTGTAAGTGGGTTCCCTTGGTTTTTGCAGCAGATGGGGTGGGTTCCCTGTGGGTTCCCTTGTTTCTTGCAGCACTTCAGGTGGGCTACATATGGGTTCCCTAGTTTTTTGCAGCATTTCGGGTGGGTCTGTGTATGTTCTTCATTGAGCTTTCTTGTAGATTCCCATGGTTTTTGCAGCATGGACGGTGGGTTCCCTGTGGGTTCCCTAGTTTTTGCAGCATTTTTAAGTGGGTTGGTTCCCATGGTTTTTAACAATATCGACGGTGGATTCTCTGTGGGTTCCCTTGTTTTTTGCAACACTTCAGGTGGGCAACATATGGGTTCCCTTGTTTTTTGCAGCATTTCGGGTGGTCTGTGTATGTTCTTCACTTAGCTTTCTTGTAGATTCCCATGGTTTTTGCAGCATGGACGGTGGGTTCCCTGTGGGTTCCCAGTTTTTGCAGCATTTTTAAGTGGGCTCCCATGGTTTTTCACCGTCGATACGGTGGGTTCTCTGTTTGGTTCCCGGGTTTTTGCAGCATTTGAAGTGGGTTCCCATGGTTTTCCAATAGGCTCTTTTGGCTTTTGCAGCATGTCAGCTGGGTTCCCTGTGGGTTCCCTAGTTTTTTGTAGCATTTTTAATTGGTTCCCATGGTTTAACAGCATCGACGGTGGGTTCCCTGTGGGTTCCTTGCTTTTTGCAGCATTGCAAGTGGGTTCCCATGGTTTTCCCAGCATATATTGCGCAAAGGTATGGGCGGGCTCCCCTGGCTCTTGCAGTGTGTCAGCTCGGTTCCCTGTGGGGTACATGTGGGTTCCCATGGTTTCTCCAGCTCGCGCATTATGTTTCAGAGAAGAGTGGAACTGAAGAAGATGTTCAGGACAGTGGCTGCAGGTGTGGCCCAGTTCCATCGCACATCTTGCGCTGCATTTGGATTTGCTGCTTTGAAGTAAGGCTGCAAAAAGCACGTCTGCTATCTGCAGTTTGGGTCGAGACCAAAGACGTTAAACAGGCTCACCTCTGATGCACATGAGGCTCGCCGCCCTCCTGTGGTAATGCTCTTGATAAGTTTGCTGCGGCTAAATGCTGGCACGCTGATGCGAGGATTTTGCGGCATCTACTGGCAGATGTTAATCTCAGCTTGTAGCTTCAACTGTTTCGATTGCTTGCTGTACGTGGGCTGTTTTTGCGCTGGGAAGCTCCACTTGCAGGAGCTCTTTTTCGCTACAGAATCGTAGGAAGCCTCGAAGGGCCTCCCCTGTATAGCCAAAGGGTAGGGGAACCCAAAACCTGCAGAGGGGGAGTCATAGCCAAAAGCCCGAGATCCCAGCTGGGAGACCAACACTCGCCAGGCGAGCTTCGGGGGGGGGGGGCTTGCGGGTTTGGTTGTGCCTGTTTTGCCAAGGTTTTTCTGTACTTGGGTGACGAGACTCACGCAGTCAACGCTCGGCGTGGTTGCCTGCCGGTAAAGCCACCCTTGTCACCTGTTCAGTCTGCCTATGCCGCCGCCATCTGTGTTTGAGCGCACACGCACTGTGAACATGCCTTCGACGTCTCGCCTTACAGCCAGCTGCAGAAGAGGTAGGTCTTGCTGTGCTGCACGCCGCAAAGTTTCCAACATCGTCGTGACGGGGGCGAAATGCTATCGCTATCCAGATTGTTGTAGGGACTGTCGACCATAAAGAAGATGTATAGAGATTGATGGAAATACGGTTTTGCCGAGAGCTTTTGAGAGCTTCTGGGGCGCTTGCTTGTGCGGTTGCGGGGTTGGTTGTGCGCTCTTGAACGGGTTCTTGCGTGAGTCTCTCACCCAAGCACAGAGAACCGCTCCAAAGCGGGCACAACCAACCCCGCAACCGCACAAGCAAGCCCTCCTCCGTGTTGGAAACTTTGCGGCGTGCAGCACAACAAGACCTGCCTCTTCTACAGCTGGCTGTAAGGCGAGACGTGGAAGGCATGTTCACAGTGCGTGTGCACAGATGGCGGCAGAAACTCGCTGCTGGGGCAACAATTCAACACGGCGACAGCAAAGCTCTGACCGCTGATCACTCTCAGTGCCGGGCTCAATGCGCGTCAAAACATTCGCGCCATCGTGTGAGAAACGACAAGGGTATTACTGTACTGCGATTCAGAAAGCTGCCGTGCTACTGTTTTGGTTTGGGCAAGTTCAAACATCTACATTCGACAGGGCAGCAGACAGAACCATGCCTTGCGAAGTCGTTTTTGCTCTGCTTTCAGGATCTTAGCGACTCTGCGTGCTTCTGCCTGCTTTGGACGAAAGACAATCAAGACATCTTGTAGACATGCAGACAATACCACACCTTTGCATCCTGACGCTCCTGTTGCAGGCGGTCAGACGGACAGACAAAGTCTCCTAGCAGGCAGATGAGGAAAGATTTATTTACGAAGGACGTTCTACACTCCTGCGGCAACTCCACTCTTTGAGGGGGAGGAACATGAGGTGCTTCCACGTCGGACATCGTTGCAACACATGGGCCAAAAGAACGCTCGAATTACGGAGCCAATTCCGGAAGCTGTTCTCTAGGATGCTTGGAAGGGCCTCCTCTGTTCGCAGTCATTGGGCAATTCAAAGTGTCTTGAGTGGTTTGCAAGCCATTGCAAGCCCTTGGCACGAAGTAACTTTGCACGCCGCAAAGCTTCCAACATCATCGTGACGGGGGCGAAATACTATCGCTCTCCAGATTGACGGAAATAAGGCTTTTTAGGGGTTGGGCACCCCTCCCTCCCTTTGGCTAAGTCCTTCGAAAAAAATTTAGGCCGCTGCACAGGGTTAGTAAGGATTTAGGCAAGTTCCTAACCCGATAAAGCCGCCCTTGTCACCTGTTCAGTCCTAAGCTCTGCCAGCTTTTAGTACGTAAGTCAGTGAGTGTGAATGAGTGAGCTTTGCTGCGACGAACGGCTGCCTGCAGCGCGTAAATTCTTCTTCGGTGTCGGGTGAGCAGTGACCAAGCGTCGCTCTTTCTTTTCCAAGAGAATGAATGTTTACGGCTTTGAGCCCGGCGCTGAGAGTGGTCAGCGGTGCGAGCCCTGCCGAAGCAGTGGGTGAGAGAGCTTGGCTGTGACCCGAACTGTTGCGTGGCAGCTAGTAACTTCTTCGTCTTCGGTTGAGCGTGGGCGGTTCAGCAGTGTGCAAGCCTTGTCTGAGGCAGGGCACGAAAGTTTTACGGGCTTTGAGCCCGGCACTAAAAGCGATGACTCTGCGGAGTGGGGTTTGCCATCTGGCAGTGAGGTCTGCCATCTGAGCCAGTGAATGTATGAGCATCGCCCAAACTGCTGCCTGAGCAGCTGATAAACTTTCCGGCTAGTCAGTGACGAAGCCTTGCTTGGACGTAATCCCAGCCTTCTTTTTCTGAAGGCCACAAAACGTGGTTGCGTTGCGGTGTAGGGTGTAGGGTTTAGGATGAGTAAGTGAGCCTTGCTGTAGTCCATGTGGGCAGCCAAAACTCTTTGTTGACATCTAGCAGGTTTTTCCGAATGCACGAATGTGAGCCCGTCATATCATGCTCATTCGCTTCTGAAATGTTGAGCCTTTTGCAAGGTCGAAGCTGAGCGCCGTAGTCTTTTACGTAGAGCAACGCGCAGCATGGGAAATCTGGATCCGAAATTGTCCGCTTGCAGAAAGCTAGGACAGGCAGACTCTATTGATCCGCCGCAGTTTGATTCGAGATTGTATGCTGCAGGGTGTGAGGATACTGACGAGGGAACCTGAACGAGCCCAGAGGTGGCGGGCAAATGATTTCACCCTTAGGACAAAGCCGGTGGTATAATACTCAGCTGCCAACTGAGTTTGATTGACTCCGGCATGTCTGGGACCTTCCACCGTTCTAATAGTGTTATACTACCCAAAGGGTGTGTAAGTGGGTTCCCTTGGTTTTTGCAGCAGCTGGGGTGGGTTCCCTGTGGGTTCCCTTGTTTCTTGCAGCACTTCAGGTGGGCTACATATGGGTTCCCTAGTTTTTTGCAGCATTTCGGGTGGGTCTGGGTATGTTCTTCATTGAGCTTTCTTGTAGATTCCCATGGTTTTTGCAGCATGGACGGTGGGTTCCCTGTGGGTTCCCTAGTTTTTGCAGCATTTTTAAGTGGGTTGGTTCCCATGGTTTTTAACAATATCGACGGTGGATTCTCTGTGGGTTCCCTTGTTTTTTGGAACACTTCAGGTGGGCAACATATGGGTTCCCTTGTTTTTTGCAGCATTTCGGGTGGTCTGTGTATGTTCTTCACTTAGCTGTCTTGTAGATTCCCATGGTTTTTGCAGCATGGACGGTTGGTTCCCTGTGGGTTCCCTAGTTTTTGCAGCATTTTTAAGTGGGCTCCCATGGTTTTTCACCGTCGATACGGTGGGTTCTCTGTTTGGTTCCCGGGTTTTTGCAGCATTTGAAGTGGGTTCCCATGGTTTTCCAATAGGCTCTTTTGGCTTTTGCAGCATGTCAGCTGGGTTCCCTGTGGGTTCCCTAGTTTTTTTTAGCATTTTTAATTGGTTCCCATGGTTTAACAGCATCGACGGTGGGTTCCCTGTGGGTTCCTTGCTTTTTGCAGCATTGCAAGTGGGTTCCCATGGTTTTCCCAGCATATATTGCGCAAAGGTATGGGGGGGCTCCCCTGGCTCTTGCAGTGTGTCAGCTCGGTTCCCTGTGGGGTACATGTGGGTTCCCATGGTTTCTGCAGCTCGCGCATTATGTTTCAGAGAAGAGTGGAACTGATGTTCAGGACAGTGGCTGCAGGTGTGGCCCAGTTCCATCGCACATCTTGCGCTGCATTTGGATTTGCTGCTTTGAAGAAAAAAAAAAAAAAGCACGTCTGCTATCTGAAGTTTGAGCCGAGACCAAAGACGTTAAACAGGCTCACCTCTGATGCACATGAGGCTCGCCGCCCTCCTGTGGTAATGTTCTTGATAAGTTTGCTGCGGCTAAATGCTGGCACGCTGATGCGAGGATTTTGCGGCATCTACTGGCAGATGTTAATCTCAGCTTGTAGCTTCAACTGTTTCGATTGCTTGCTGTACGTGGGGTGTTTTTGCGCTGGGAAGCTCCACTTGCAGGAGCTCTTTTTCGCTACAGAATCGTAGGAAGCCTCGAAGGGCCTCCCCTGTGCGGGAAAGATCTTGTACGAACAAGAACAGAAGCACTTGTCTTGAAACGGCAGCCGATGGCAAGTTTGGCAACTTTTCCAAAAGTATCTCACATTTCACAGCATGTTGGCTTTCTTGGACGTTGATCCAAACAGCATGCGGAAGGAATTTTGTTTTTCCGGGCAGTTTTCCAGCTGAAACGGGTTCCAAAAAGCAGCTCTAGTCCGGGCACCGAAACGGGGCTCCCGATTTTGGCTTTCTTCGTTGGACATACAAGCTCACGCAATTCGAGGCCCCAGATTCGAGCTCAGATGTGGGAGCCATTTCTGGGGCACAGTTATGCCGTTTTTTCGTCGAGCAGATGCCACATCTGCGTGCACAGCTGGCCGTTGCGTGCAACAGTATATAAACCTCGCCAGCTCTGTTTTGCATTTTGCCGGTGTTCCTTCAAAACTCAAAATAACAAGTGGAACGCTCGCAAACATGTGAACCTTGCAAACAGAACTTTCTCACACTGTGCGGGAAAGATCTTGTACGAACAAGAACAGAAGCACTTGTCGTGAAACGGCAGCCGATGGCAAGTTTGGCAAATTTTCCAAAAGTATCTCACATTTCACAGCATGTTGGCTTTCTTGGACGTTGATCCAAACAGCATGCGGAAGGAATTTTGTTTTTCCGTGCAGTTTTCCAGCTGAAACGGGTTCCAAAAAGCAGCTCTAGTCCGGGCACCGAAACGGGGCTCCCGATTTGGCTTTCTTCGTTGGACATACAAGCTCACGCAATTCGGGGCCCCAGATTAGAGCTCAGATTTGGGAGCCATTTCTGGGGCCCAGTTATGCCGTTTCAGATGCCACATCTGCGTGCACAGCTGGCCGTTGCGTGCAACAGTATATAAACCTCGCCCGCTCTGTTTTGCATTTTGCCGGTGTTCCTTCAAAACTCAAAATAACAAGTGGAATGCTCGCAAACATGTGAACCTTGCAAACAGAACTTTCTCACACTGTGCGGGAAAGATCTTGTACGAACAAGAGCAGAAGCACTTGTCTTGAAACGGCAGCCGATGGCAAGTTTGGCAAATTTTCCAAAAGTATCTCACATTTCACAGCATGTTGGCTTTCTTGGACGTTGATCCAAACAGCATGCGGAAGGAATTTTGTTTTTCCGTGCAGTTTTTCAGCTGAAACGGGTTCCAAAAAGCAGCTCTAGTCCGGGCACCGAAACGGGGCTCCCGATTTTGGCTTTCTTCGTTGGACATACAAGCTCACGCAATTCGGGGCCCCAGATTAGCGCTCAGATTTGGGAGCCATTTCTGGGGCCCAGTTATGCCTTTTTTTCGTCGAGCAGATGCCACATCTGCATGCACAGCTGGCCGTTGTGTGCAACAGTATATAAACCTCGCAAGCTCTGTTTTGCATTTTGCCGGTGTTCCTTCAAGATTCAAAATAACAAGTGGAATGCTCGCAAACATGTGAACCTTGCAAACAGAACTTTCTCACACTGTGCGGGAAAGATCTTGTACGAACAAGAACAGAAGCACTTGTCTTGAAACGGCAGCCGATGGCAAGTTTGGCAAATTTTCCAAAAGTATATCACATTTCACAGCATGTTGGCTTTCTTGGACGTTGATCCAAACAGCATGCGGAAGGAATTTTGTTTTTCCGTGCAGTTTTCCAGCTGAAACGGGTTCCAAAAAGCAGCTCTAGTCCGGGCCCCGAAACGGGGCTCCCGATTTTGGCTTTCTTCGTTGGACATACAAGCTCACGCAATTCGGGGCCCCAGATTAGAGCTCAGATTTGGGAGCCATTTCTGGGGCCCAGTTATGCCGTTTTTTCGTCGAGCAGATGCCACATCTGCGTGCACAGCTGGCCGTTGCGTGCAACAGTATATAAAACTCGCCAGCTCTGTTTTGCATTTTGGGGGTGTTCCTTCAAAACTCAAAATAACAAGTGGAACGCTCGCAAACATGTGAACCTTGCAAACAGAACTTTCTCACACAGAGGAGGCCCTTCCAAGCATCCTAGAGAACAGCTTTCGGAATTGGCTCCGTAATTCGAGCGTTCTTTTGGCCCATGTGTTGCAACGATGTCCGACGTGGAAGCACCTCCTGTTCCTCCCCCTCAAAGAGTGGAGTTGCCGCAGGAGTGTAGAACGTCCTTCGTAAATAAATGGTCCTTCCTCGTCTGCCTGTTGCTAGGAGACTTTGTCCGCCCGTATGGCCCGCCTGCGACAGGAGCGTCAGGATGCAAAGGTGTGGTATTGTCTGCGTGTCTACAAGATGTCTTGATTGTCTTTCGTCCAAAGCAGGTAGAAGCACGCAGAGTCGCTAAGATCCTGAAAGCAGAGCAAAAACGACTTCGCAAGGCATGGTTCTGTCTGCTGCCCCGTCGAATGTAGATGTTTGAACTTGCCCAGGCCAAAACTGTAGCACGGCAGCTTTCTGAATCGCAGTAATTAAACCCTTGTCGTTTCTCACACGATGGCGCGAATGTTTTAACGCGCATTGAGCCCGGCACTGAGAGTGATCAGCGGTCAGTGAGCTTCGCTGTCGCCTCTCTGGTGTTGAACTGTTGCGCCAGCAGCGAGGATCTGTTGAGCAGTGACTAAGCTCTGCCAGCTTTTAGTACG